>ML776682.1:1448561-1469369 GCA_009831015.1 Picea engelmannii | reverse complement strand
TGTTTATATATATATATATATATATATATATATATATATATATATATATATAAACTAAAAAAATGTATTATAATTATTTTATTATTAATTATTTTTAAGTTTTGTTTCAAATTTAATTTATTAATAATAAATTATTAAATTTTATTATTCTAATTTGAAAATTAATTCTTATTATTGAAAATTAAATTAAAAATAGATGTAAGAACTAGTTGTTCATGAGAATATTATAATTCATAATGACTTTGTACACGTGGCTACTAATTGGAATTACACTGCAAATCCATGTGGAAATATATCAAATAGTTGTTAATGGCCATGAATAGGAAATACAAAGTAGATACATGCCATAGGCTGTCATAGTCACAAACAAGGCCCAGTGAAAACCAGTCTCAAAATCAATCCGAAGATATATGTCTACAATGGAGTACAATATGATCTCCCATGATCTTCCTTGTGTTCCTCCCCGCTCGCAGTGATGTAAATGAAGTGCATGTTTATGCGGAACTTCGCTATTGGCCTGCACCTATGGAGTGTATTCGGTGTCATGCGAGGGAAGGATTCAATGGCCCTCTTCAGCTGCAAGTAATAGGTGTGGAATACCGTATTGGACTGCCATTTCTTCGCCATGTCGCTTGAATACCATAGGGTAGTGAGCCTTCTGGCCAATGGTTCAAACGACTCGAATTCTGGGAAGTTCACTCCCTTTGGCATCTCCCAAGCGACAAAGGCAATGAGGATCAACATCCAGCTAAAGTGAAACTCGTAGCCCTAGGCCTGTGCCTCTCAAAAATCCTACTCCAACTGGTTGATGAGGTAGCTCACCCAATTCATCTTCATCCCTTCAACGCACTTTCCTGCGAGGTCGACGATGAACCCTGTGGGACTGTTCTTCCTAACGGGATTTTCTGCTATCAGCTGACAAGGTAGGCGCATTGCGCCATTTTTTTATGTAGGATACCTTGTATTCTCGCTTCCCTTTCTCTACATCATCGTAGGTGTCCTTTATTCATTGCGCTAGGGAGCGATATGCAGCCTTCCCTGGGTAAAAATCCTGAGCGTCCGGTCCTTGCATGCTCAATCCAGTGATTTGGTGGATCAGTGTCAGATCTACAGTGATGTGCCTATCCAACAATAGGTACCCACCATGGTAGAATGACAGAAGGAGTTTAACACACGCGTTAACCTCCTGATGTCTGCCTAAGTGTGGTATCTTCATCACATTAAAGATTGTTGATCTCGCAATTTCCATGGTCCACGGTTGGGGAACTATCTTCAACTTCTTTCCTATTGTCTTTGTCAAGAACTTATGTGTTGCAAGCATTCCATAATTATTGCGGTCAGCTAAGTTGAAATCATTGATCTTGAGCGTCAGAATCTATCCCAACTAGGGTCCAACTGCACATATCCCCTTCAAGAGGTACGTCGTGATCATTGTATAGTTGAAATATCTTGGTACGTTGTCACGACTAACCGCATCAGCCAGAGGCAGGATATAGTTGGGCAAGCTGTCAAAATGAGCTTCGCATTCGCCAGGTCGTCATGGTGCTTACTTATTTACTCTTTCGTAGTTTGTGATGACTCAGATTGACGTGCATTCGACGAGGATGCTTGCAACCCTCTCGTTTACGAGGCCTGTACTCCTATGGACATGACCTTCTCAGCCATGAGGTCTATTAGGATCTCCTCCATAGACTTCTCTACTGTGCTACTTCCGTCTGACATACATGCTTGAGATCAGATATCTCGAGTAGTCGGACAAACACTCAAGGTAAGAAGATTGGGCGGTAAGGTCTCAATAAGAAAATCCTGAGAGAAATCATTTCTCTATGGGCTCAGATAATCACAATTTGCAAAAGTGTCCCCGGTAACACATTCAATGGATTATGTAGACAATGTCGTAACAGACTCCTCCAACGGGCAGTAACGCCCCAATCGATACGATTTCATCCGTTATGGCATGGTCCCAATGGTCCAATGACGATCTTTTCGGCAATAAATGTGTTTCTAGCCATTCTGTAGCGTCTTTCTAATGTTTGGGACGCCTCCAATGGTCATATTGCTTCACCATGACGAAGTGTTGTTACAGGTGAATCCCCCTATGGACAAGTTGATTCCCTCTTGGTCTCTAGAACCCTAAGACCAAGACAAAAAGGGTGCTATCATTGGTCACTAAAATCCTTTTAGATCTAATCAAGATAAGGTACGAAGAGGAAGAAGAAAAGTATGTACCTTCTTAATCGCATTCGTCCTTGCAAAGTCCAAGATGATCTTCAAACCTAAGCTCGTCGATAGGTCCTGTAGAACAAACAAATATACAACGAGCTTCCTATTCTATTGAGATTAGCTCAAATACAGATCTATCTAATGAAGACAAGTTCATGTGGAACAAACATAAACTTGAAAGGAACAAGCCAAGCATGTACGTATATTAATGAGAACAAATGAAGAGTACTTACAGACCAAACTTGATGAAGGTGCAACAACTTCTTCTAGTTCTCTTTGTCCAACCCCTATGCTCAAGTAATCTAGACTGATTATGCTTCAATGGTGCCTCACTTATCAGATCATAAGTTTGGTATAATTGTCAATCTCCATATCCTCCTCTTCCATGGAAAGCCCTCATTATATAGGATTTGGAAGCTTAACCACCATGGAGAGGATCTCTCATCAGATGCACTAAGAAAGGGATCTCTAAGATATTTAGGGAGAAAATATCTCTTAAGGATTTTGGGGAGGAAATATATCTCAAGGATTTTAAGGAGGAAATATTTCAACCATCCATGAGATCCTCCACCTTCCCTGAAAAATAGGAAACCAAATGTGAGGTGGATTCTCACACTTAATTACTTTCTTTTTCATGAATATTAATAATAATTCATGTGCACTTGGTTCTCACACTTAATCAATTTATTTTCCATGAATATTAATAATAATTCATGTGTACTTAGTATTTTGGCCTTCATGTAATATGTCCCTCCTCCATATTGACTAGGGATTGTGACATAGGTTATTCCATTGTGTCAAGGTGTATGAGACACTTATATGACACTTTAAGACACTTAGAGCGAGGTACCTAGGTGTGCAAATTTCATGTGTAACAGAATGCTCCCTAAAGTGCGAGGTCAGAAGAGAGAATGATGGCCGAAACACTTTACAAATCTTTAAAGAAAGGGTGTGGACTCGAAGAACCTGGTAGAAGCTGCAAAAACCCATCAAACAAATCATATGACATGTTTCAAACCAAAGGGAGGCATACATATGCTTGAGTGATAAAGACTTTCCAGGTATGGCCGCCATAAAATACACTGCAGATCCATAATCATATTGTCTGAAGAGTATAGCCACCAAAGATACAATGTGGATCTAGACTTCCATGACATGAACTAATCGTAGCCACAAAAAATTCACAGTAGATCTACGAGACGACAAGACATAGCCACGGACCAATACAAAGTGGATCTATGTAATAGTAGATGTGTCAATCTTCAAAAGAAAATTCGTCGCAACCTGGGCAAAGTATATATCAGAGTGATCACTCAACCCAGGGTATTCTTACTAATCCTGATGCAATGCGATTCTAACCATGTGAATAGATGTCCTGATGTCAAACATGGCAGAAACCGCTTGATTACCGGTCAATGATGTAAACCGTTAACAAGTGCGAGGTAAATCACCATTGATGTCAATGATTCCCAAGGTACTCTAGTACATTCCAATGAATGTGAATGGATGAACTGAAGTCAAACATTCGTGGAATGATCCGATCAGAGGTCAATGATGTAAATCCACTGTCGAACATGAGGAGGCCTGCCATTGAGGCATGCAGGTCCCAAGGTACTAACTGGTTTCTAAGTCTAGCTCCTAGATAATGTGCTGAAGTCGACAGGAATAGACTCGTTGAAGGAGGGTGTTGATGTATCCCCCATCAACAACATGAAATGGACACAAAGATGTAATTGGTATATCAAATGAACATGGACCGACACAGGTATTGAAATAGGATATTTGTGATGGTTGAATCTCGAGGAAGATACTTCCCTTGAACATCGAGACATGACAGTAGAAACTTGACAGGGACCAAAACTTGATAATGCAATGGATACTATGACTTTACATCCGGTGACCCAAAGGAGTGAGGAAACTCAAAGGATTGGTTTAGTGCAGAGGTTCAACATATTGAAATGCATGCAATGATAAAATGTCATGTTCAAGGGCGACTGTAAGGGTTACTGGTAATGTTCTCAAAAACTGCATGGCTTGCTTCCTTCAATTTTTCCCCCATCCAGATAGATGAGTACCTCTTTTTAATTTAACGAGCTCGAGGAGGGTAACACATGCTCGATATAACTCACCTTCAGTAAGTTCCTCTTCCTTTGTTTAACAAACTGGAAGAAGTAAGTGTTCGGTCCCGTATGGACCCTTCAATGTATGATTGTTTAACGAGTCCAGAGAAGGTAAAATCGGTGGTTTTTCAAATTTAGAGAGTCTGAAAAGAAATTAAAGACAACTCCAATGTTGTCTTTTTTTGTAATGTTAGTCTAACGAGGCTGAAAAAGAGATAAATTATCACTTGAAATATTCCCTTTCAAACCTTTTAACGAGTGGGAAAGGAAGAAAGATCACTCGACAATCTTTTCACATTTAGAGAGTCTGAAAAGAGTTTAAAGAAGACTCCAGGGGGTTCCTTTTTCATATATCCATGCGAGACTGAAAAAGAGATAAAAGGTTTCTAGGTTACATTCTCATGTTTTTTCGAGCATGAGAAAGAACAAAGACTAAGCTCGGTACTCTTCCCCCGGCTTGAAAGCTAGTGGCTTAACTCCAGAATGATCATCAAAGGCTAGAGACATGCCCCCCAAGCTTCAATTCATTCATCGACTTTGAGATTGTCACCAATTTCTACACTACATGGAGAAAAAGGATACAGGTGGATGAAATGAAGGTTCAATTACAAAAGCTAACGAAAGACTCAACTCGACATCTACGAGATCTAGCGAAATACTCGACCTGATAGGAGAGGTGATTGTTTCATTTGTTAAAGAGCTTGACACATGAAAAGAACTATGCTCAAGGCTCTGGGTTCAATCCCCAGATTTATGTTTCATTTTTTAACGAGCTTTCTACAGAAAAGAAAAACTATTCTCAAGGCCTTTGTTTCATTTTTTAACGAGCTTGCCACAGAGAAGAAAAACTATGCTCATGGCCTCTATTTCATTTTTTAACGAGATTGTCACAGAGAAGTGAAACTATGCTCATGGCCTCTATTTCATTTTTTAACAAGCTTTCTACAGAGAGGAGAAACTATGTTCATGACCTCTGTTTCATTTTTTAACGAGCTTGCTACAAAGAAGAGAAACTATGCTCATGACCTCTATTTCATTTTTTAACAAGTTTTCCACAGAGAAGAGAAACTATGCCCGTGGCTTCTGTTTCATTTTTTAACGAGCTTGCCACAGAGAGGAGAATTGTTCTCCTGAACTCTTCTTTATCAAGGCTTCCAAGAGGATAACTCTCTAGAAGGACACCATGTCAAGGGACAAAACTCAGTCATGGCTTCCAAGAGATCTTTACTAGATGGAAGAAGAATGCTCTAGAAGGAACTCATGTCAAGGTCTGAATGAGGTGTAAGGAGATCAGGTTCCAAAAGCACTATCAAAGAGATCACCATATCAACTACTGGATCCAAGTCATCAGAAGTTGAAGTCATGGGAGACAACACCACATAATTGACCTGTGGCAGGGGTGAAACTGACTGCATATAAGACCCGATTAGGGAGGTTATTGGGTTGATGGTCAAGTCAGGGCCAACAAACGAAAGTTAATCAATAGTCACCATTCTTCCATCATGCGGTAAAGATATTACACAAAAAGAGTGGACACAATATCTTTCATGGCATAGACATAATCTCGCCCAAGGAGTAGATCGAAATCCAAGGGGTCTTGGACTACCATAACATCAATAAAGACTGTTTTCCCTCCCAAAGTTACCGAAAACCGAGGAAGGATCCCTAAAGGGTGACCAGTTCTTCTGTTGAAAGCGAACAAAGTCTGGGTAACCGACACAAGCTTAGGATAACCCAAAGCTTGCCAAGCAATAGAGGACAAAATACTAACAGATGAACCTTCATCTATCAGTGCATGAGGAATGTCTCGACCACAAACTTTTACTGTAACCTTAAAAGGAATGTGAGAGGGAAGATGAGGTCCACTTAGCACACCCCAATCAAAAAGGATAGCCTCATTACTTGGAATGGTTTTCGCAGTAGAAGGAGAAATTCCCCTCGACATGGTAGATCCTGTTTCAACGATAAAAACGTGGGCATAATTGGGTTTAGTCTCTAGCAAGAGAGTAGGATCGATCGATGATGATATCAGATTGACCACCATGGAACTCTTCAAAGGAAAAGTGAGATTGACCGATGATCTAACTGGAGCAACCACTTTGGCACTCGTCAGAGGAAGAGTGGGATTGACTGATGATGTAATCAGAGCAACCACTTTGGCACTCGTCAAAGGAGGAGTGGGATTGATCAATGAAGTCACCAGAGTAACCACTTTGGCACTCTTCGGATGAAGGGTGGGAGTGACCGATGAAGGGACTGGATCAATCACTTTAGCACTCGTAAGAGTAGGAGTGGGACTGACCGATGAAGTCACTAGAGCAACCACTTTGACACTTCTCAATGGAGGAGTGGGATCGACCGATGGTGGAGTCAGGTCGACCACTTTGACACTCTTTGGATGAAGGGTGGGACTGACCAATGAAGATACTAGATCAATCACTTGGGTTTCACTTTCCATATGAAAAGTGGGGTTGATAGATGACAGAATTGGATCAACTACTTTGGTTAGTGGTTCAACCGAGGATGAAACTAGATTGACCACCTGATCAACCAGATTGACCAGGGATGGAACCAAGGCAATCCCTCAGAAAATGGTCACCCTTACAAAGATTGAAAGGGAATTTGGGTTTCAGATTCTTCGTTTTAACCTTATCTACCTTATCAACACTCCCAGTACTATTAACAGTAGCTGGTTTCTTAGATCCAACATTTGATGTAGTTGGAGGCTTGGTCCCTTTCTGGTTCTTCTTCTTCTATTTTTGTTTCTTCTTCTTCTTATCAATATGGCTACTCGCTTGAGAGATTTCACTAGGCGAAGAAGGATAAATAGAAGGATACCTGATGGGAGAAGAAGGAGAAAGGTCAACATGAGGTTGATGTGTGGGTGGTGTGCTTAAATCTGAAGCACCTGCATTCGAGATCACCGAAGTGGAAAACAACCATACCGGTAACCCAATTGTGAGACTTGGAAGGCTCAAAGTAGCGATGTAAGGAGGACCAACATTTCTGTAAGAAGGAAAAATAAAGGGTTCCCCTGGAAAAGGGGTTCCTTCATTGGTCATCCTGGGAACTGACTCCATAAAAATAAAAATCCAACCTAGATTCTGCTAGGGAGAAAAAACAACACACGCTAAAAATCTAGTAAGAAAGCAAGCAAACAAAACCTTCTTACAATGAGCACACTAGTTGGTGATGAAATAAAACGTCATGGGAACAAAGCAAGAAGGGGTTGAGATAAAGTGGGTGGAAAATTTATGTTGACGACCTGCTTAACAGACTTACACCCTGGTGCAAGCTTCCACACATACTCATGGGTATACCCTCCAAGGAGCTCGGGTGAGTCTGGCCAACGTCGATTCCAGGTACCGTGAAGAATTTCCTCTCCATAGTCACCTTGTGTAAATACCCTAAATATATAGGCCACTAAGGTTACCAACTACAACAACAATGCCTGGGGAAACAGTCGACAGTCTGATCCACGTGCAAGGATAGGATATCTAGCCTGAAATCAACTTGAAAGTCTTCCACCGATCATTGTGGGTATACCATCAAGCAACCCCCATAATACGCGCAATCTCTACACCAAGACCGACAAAGCAGGGTGAATAACTCTGACGGTTTTAATCTGACCTCATGATTGACCCTTGTGTGAGAAGGGCTTCCCAGGACAAAATGTATTAATTGGATTTCACCGCTCCCTAACACAAGATTCTATGTTTGTTTTCAGCTTTGGAAAGTTATCTTTCACACCTATTCCAAATCCCTACAACTAATCCAATGTAGGTTTTCTACCAGAAAATGTAAAAATGTCTAATCAATTTTAGTTTAGTGCTTGATTTTTAAGGTTGTTGTTACTCAAAAGGAAAGTGGCATGGACAATATGGTGTTTTGATCGACTCGAAATTTATGCAAAGAGATGAAGATGCAATCTTTTCATTTCGATGAAATCTATGCTACAAGAAGGAGAAAACATTCATCACTCTAGATGCACAATGTCCCAAAATGTCAAAAAACATGCAATTCCGCTACTTCAAATGCAAGCTAGTTTCATGACCCAAAAGCAAGAATGCATTCAAAACAATGAGAAATGAAATAAAACAAGTAGAATATTTTTCTAACAAGAAATCAGTCAAGGATCCTAAAACCAACAAGCATCCAAGGAGTACAATAAAATGCAGAGAAGAATCCAAGAAACGATAGGGAGAAAGAGAAACCACTCAAAACTGTCCCGACAAAAACGCAGCTAGAAAAGACAATTTCATGTTTCTGAAAGAGGTTTCAAGCTCCAATCAAGACAAAAGAGAGTGACAAGCATCAATACAAACCTAAATAAATTCACAAACCATCCACAAATACTGGGTAAAGACTTCCACAAAACAAGCTGAAAAAATCTGAGCAAAAGAAGGCAAAAACTCTCAAAAAAAGACTAGTGCCCCCCCAGAAGGGTGGACAGGGTGTTGCAACGCCCCATAATACAATATAGGGGAGTGTTGGCGCTCTGGTATGACCTACAGGGGGTTGTTGTTGCTCCCAGAAACTCATAAAAATAGCCAAAAATGCACAAAAAACTCAACCAGAATGCTTGCAAATTGGGGAATTTTCTAGTGAAGGTGGGAGAAGGTTGTTGAATGATAAACAACTAGGAATTTCTTGGGATAAATACATCAAAGATCAAATTGAATTGTGCAAAATATATCTGAATATTCTTACAAAAAGTTTAAACTCAGTCAAATAAATGAGAAGAAAATGACAAATTTACTCTAAATCGTCAAAGACAAAGTGTTATTCAAAGTAAGGAAGAAAAATATGTGAAAAATCCAAACAAAGCATCATGAATTCTCAGAGATCAAGGTGTTGGATACAAAAACAAGGATACACTGAGGTTATGAGAACCCTAAGAAAATGCAAACAAGAAAAAAAATGGATTCAGAGACTAAACTCCTTCAAGATCTTAAACAGAAAGAGGGCAATGCTCTGGTGTAAGGGGCACCAGAGCATTCCAACACTCTGTGAAGGCTTGGCAGGGAGCACTAGCACTCTGATAGAAAGGTCTAGGGAGCACTAGGCTTCAAAAAGCTCAGAACAATACCCAAAAATCCAAAAATTCAAGAAAATTTAGAAATCCAAAGTGTATGGGATGAAATGAAGGGTCAATCAATAAATCTAAGAATCAAGGACACAGTATGAATAAGATAAAAATGAGCAAATACAATTAAGATCTAGGAAGGAAAAAATTCAAAGGTCCCTCCCCAGCGGATTCCCCAATTTTTTTTATAGGTGAATCCCCCTGTGGACAAGTGGGTTCCCTCTTGGTCTCTAGACCCCTAAGACCAAGACAGAAAGGGTGCTATCATTGGTCACTAACATCCTTTTATATCTAATCAAAATAAGGTATGAAGAGGAAGAAGAAAATTATGTACCTTTTTAATGGCATTCATCCTTGAAAATTCCAAGTTGAGCTTCAAACCTAAGCTCCTTGATAGGTCCTGTAGAAAAAACAAAGGTACAACGATCTTCCTATTCTATTGAGATTAGTTCAAATACAGATATATCTAGTGAAGACAAGATCATGTGGAACAAACATAAACTTGAAAGAAACTGGCCAAGCATGTATGTATATTAATGAGAACAAATGAAGAGTACTTATAGACCAAACTTGATGAAGGTGCAACAACTTCTTCCAGTTCTCTTTGTCCAACCCCTTTTCTCAAGTAATCTAGACTGATTATGCTTCAATGGTGCCTCACTTATGAGATCATAAGTTTGGTATAATTCTCAATCTCCATATCCTCCTCTTCCATGGAAGCCCTCATTATATAGGATTTGGAGGCTTAACCACCATGGAGAGGATCTCTCATCAGATCCACTAAGAAAGGGATCTCTAAGATATTTAGGGAGAAAATATCTCTTAAAGATTTTGGGGAGGAAATATCTCTCAAGGATTTTAAGGAGGAAATATTTCAACCATCCATGAGATCCTCCACCTTCCCTAAAAAATAGGAAACCAAATGTGAGGAGGATTCTCACACTTAATTACTTATTTTTTCATGAACATTAATAATAATTCATGTGCACTTGGTTCTCACACTCAATCAATTTATTTTCCATGAATATTAATAATAATTCAAGTGTACTTGGTATTTTGGCCTTCATGTAATATATCCCTCCTCCATATTGACTAGGGATTGTGACATAGGTTATTCCATGGTGTCAAGGTGTATGAGACACTTATATGACACTTTACGACACTTAGGGTGAGGTACCTAGGTGTGCAAATTTCATGTGTAACAAGTGCCAGTCTGCGTTGTTCTTCTATTCCGACGAGGTTCAAGTGTTGCAAGCCTTCCTTTTGCGAAGTCCTCTCTAGAACCTCCTGAAATTTTTCTAGCTTTGCTTTCTTCTTACTGAGATTTCTTGCTTTCTTTCCTATGATTTGCGTCTCTGGATTCCTCTTTCCATTCTTATTCTTATCTTCTCTTAGCATAGTAACTTCGTACTGTTGAGTGTCTTTCATAGGGTTCGAGGGTAATACTTCTTCTCTTACTATTTATGGATTAGATTCTCTACTCTCCTGCATGGATAGATTCTTTAAGCCTTCTTTCATTATTTAAACTTCGACAGCCAGGTCTCTAGCCCTCAGTTTCTTTGAATTGTCCTCTTGTTCTTCTATTAAGCACATTATTCTCGTAAACATCAAATCCCTTAATTCTTGTTTTTTCTATTCTATAGCTTCCTCTTCTTCTTTCCTTCGGATATGATATCTCTCAATCCAGGTCCTTCCTAACAAAAGTGCAAAAGGAGCGTTTTTCTCAACAAACTTAATGACCTCGAATTCTTCTTATGTTGATGTTCCATGAGCACTCATAGGTACGTGAGTAAGTCTTCCACATAGGGTTATCATCTTTAATTTAAAAAATCCTATTCCTCCCAATGAAGGAATCATAGCA
This sequence comes from Picea engelmannii, assembly GCA_009831015.1. Lineage (NCBI taxonomy): Eukaryota > Viridiplantae > Streptophyta > Pinopsida > Pinales > Pinaceae > Picea > Picea engelmannii. The sequence goes on along the minus strand of ML776682.1, from coordinate 1,458,079 downwards.
GGCTTTCCCAAAATTTCCCAAGTACTTTCTGGCATAATGTTCACCTATGTTTCTGCATCTAATACACAGTCTATGTCGAAGTCTCCTATTATAGTTTCTATGCATTGTTTCTCTTTTAAGTTCTCTGGTAAACTGATGTCTCTGTGATCATTCAGTGTTTCTTTCATCTACAATAATCCAACCTCTAATTATTTATGGTTCTTTATCATATTCTTAGTCTCTTGACCTTCCTCAAGGTTTTCTTGTCTCATGTTCATCTTATCAACTTTAGCAATCATTCTAGGCCAATCCAAAACTTCATGTCCAATAGCTTTACAACAAAGGAAAATAGGATCTCTACCAGGGAATTCCTTAATAAGATGTCTCGGTCTTCTGCAACTATACAGAGAGTCGGTCCTCTCTTTCTCTTAAACAATCCCCAACATTTCTTGCACTTCACACTGGGATCACAGTGATGGACCTGCAAAAAATTCTTCCTAGGATCCTACATCCACTTGTTAGTCCAAAAATTCTTTCTATGCATAGGAATAACATATCTTTAACTATTTCTATCAGGTCTATTCACATCACATATTCTTTCTTCTAGTTGTGCCCTAGTTTTTATACTAGGATGAAATCTATCAAACATACCTAGATCCATTCTTTCTAAACAAAAAGTTCCACTTATCTTACCTTTATCAGAGCACAAATCTTTAAGATCTTACCTCTTTTCTTCAGATCACAATTCTCTTCTTAGCACAAAGATTTACATGTCAAGTAGAGAACTGTGCACTAGATCAACAGATCTACGCACATAGCTTTCTCTTTTCTTCAGTTCCCAACAATAACATTTTCAGGTCGCAGGAACGGAACCATTTGTTGGCACAAGGGCAGACCCAGATTTCAACGCTTCAACAACACACCAACAAAACCCTAACTGTCGGTCCTTTTGGCAACACATGCGAAGGAGATGAAGTCTCACCCGAGGTAGAGGCAGGGCAGGATGTAGGACTCAAGTGTCTACAACCTAGCTAGGACACATTTCTGTGATCAGAATACTTAACAGAGCACTTAGAAATTAGCATTCGTTATTCTTTGACCCTTATTCACATCACAGGTAAAAACCCTAATTACAGAAAAATGCAGTATTCATCAAGGTCTAAGAACATCTAACCATTTAGCAAATAACATCAAAATAGATTTAACCTTCATTCATATTGTTAAGCACTAAGATACTACATCAGATGCATCTAACATACATAAATATTACAACACTAAGCATAAATCACATTAATATCATATCAACCACATCGCACAAAGCAACCACAACACAGGATATATGTGGTTTACCCCCAGCATGGGGCTACATACACCAACTCTTATCCTATTTTATTATCTTCTTCCAATCTTCTTACATGCACAGAGCCACAAAGCCAACTCCGCATAGGATAGGAGATCTATGTGCACCTCGCCAGATCCTACTTCCTGAGTTAGGTCCAAGCACCAAGACCTTAAACAGTGTGTGCACAAAGCAATTACAAAACACTTGGACTTAGCTCTGCAAGCCTCAACACATCTTCTTGCACATAGCTAACTTTAAGACTAAGCCATCGGCCTCTAGGTATACTTCTTACATCACCTAGATACTTATTTATGCATTACAAATGGGGCCTAAGGATGGGTAAACCCATGGGCTGACATCCCATACCATTTACATAAACCCTAAACCCAAAAATCCCGCAAAAGGGGGCGAGATCCTGCAATCTCCACTGAGCTTGGGCACTTCATCTTCAACCAACCTGTTGAAGTCCCAAAAATTATCAAACATGACCCAGGTTCTCCAAAACTTGGTCGAGGGCCAACAGTCCCCCAACACTCACTTGTGACTCATCCTAAGTCACTCTGATCTGGGAAATTCTGCTTCAAAGGCCTCAAACTTCCTGCACTTATTGTTTCTCCAGGGCCTCCTACTCAGAGAACTCTTGAATTACTTTCTCAGTAACAGGTCCTTCCATGCGTTGTTCCACTGTGGTGACCACTTGTTCAAGCTATGCACCTTGTCCCCCAATCTCCTCAAAAAGTGTGCAGGCTTCGTCCTATACTGGCTAGAGTCTCTGGGTCACTTCCATGACTCTACTCTGGATGGCATGGACCTGTTGCTAAAATGCACGTTGTTCCTGTGACCATTTCATCTTCTCAACCATTGAACGCAATTTCAATTGTGCTTGCACTGTCGATGCTTGTTGCTTTGCCTCCTGGAGATGTGATTCCAATGTTCTTAGTTCTAGGTCCTCTGTAAGGTGTTCATAGGTCTGGGAACTTCTATTTCTTATTTTCTTGCATTATAAGGCCAATGCCTTGATTCTTTCGACTGCGCTCATGGAAGTTTATTCCCTCTGATCTCGCACTTCCTGCGTAGTGCTCGACACTTCTTGCAATTCTAGTTCTTCTACTCTTACTTTGAGACTCTAAATGGATTTAGCGAGCTTCCCCACTTGGCTCTCCATTGTCTCTTCTTCCATCTGTGCCAGTCCCGACACAGAACGAAGTTCTCTAGTGACTACTTCTTTAAATCCCATCTTTTTCACGAGCAGTTGTTCTTTTCCTTTCTAGATATTCTCCCTGTCCTCTTCAAACTTCACTCAGAGGTCATCTTTCTCTTGCTATGAAACCTGATGTTTATCTAGGGATTCCTCCTTTGCTTGCTTCAGAGCCTCTGTGGCTTGTTCTTTTTCTTCCTGTACACGAAGAAGGTGAGCCTCTGTCACATCTGCTAATCTGCATATTTGGGTAGGCTCATCTCCCATTTCTATACCTTCTCATGCCGATGGAGCAGTAAACACTGCACGGTTCAAATAGAGGGAATTTTGTACCCCTTTCAGCTTTGCTTCGATCCAGTTATACATTGTCTCCTGTTTGGCTTCGCTTCACTGCAAAACTTTTGAAGTATCTGCTACAGCAGCTATGATGAGGTCAATATCATCAACCATGATCACAGTCTATAATTGAGGCTTATTGGCTCATGACTTCTTCCGTGCTAAAGGTTTCTTTGGAGAAACCTTTCTTTTCTTTGATGCCTCGGCCTCTGTAAGGGGATCCTTAGGCGGTGTCACTTTTCCCTATTCCTATTTGTATTCTTTCCTTTCCTCCTCTTGGTTTACTTCATCACCTCCTCCTCCTCTAGATGAATTAGGTGCAGTTCCTCCGATGCGTTGTTTAGTTCCTGCACCTATTCCTTATTTTTATTCTTTCTATTGTTGGGTCCATCATACTCTTCCCGGGTGACTATAGGACTTCCAATGAGGTCAGGGTCAAAGAGTTCTGTCTGTTTGATTGGTACAAGCAATTTTGCATGCCATTCCTTGGTTATTTCCTCCATATCTTCCTCAGTGAGTTTGTAATAGGATTTGAGCTCTTCCTTGAGTTCGTCCCCGCACGCAGTGATGTAAATGAAGTGCCTGTCTATGTGGAACTTCGCTATTGGACTGAACCTATGGAGTGTATTCGTCATCATGTGAGGGAAGGATTCAATGTTCCTCTTCAGCTACAAGTAATATGTGTGGAATACCGCATTGGACTACCATTGCTTCGCCATGTCACTCGAATACCATAGGGTAGTGAACCACGGGGCTAGTGGTTCGAGCAGCTCGACTTCAGGGAAGTTCGATCCCTCTGGCATCTCCCAAGTGACAAACGCAACGAGGATCAGCAACCAGCTGAAGTGAAACTCGTAGCTCTGGTCATGTGCTTCTTGACAATTCTACTCCAACTGGTTGACAAGGTAGCTCACCCAGTTCATTTGCATCCCTTCAATGCACTTTCCTATGAGGTCAACGATGAACCCCATGACTTATGTTGGTCTATTCTTCCTGACGAGCTTGCCTACTATCAGCTGACAAGCTAGGCACACTGCGCCATTTTGGATGGAGGCTACCTTGTAGCCCTGCTTCCCCTTATCTACATCATCGTAGGTGTCCTTTATTCGCTGTGCTAGGGAGCGATCTCCAGCCTTCCCTGGGTAAAAATCCATAGGGTCCGGTCCTTACATGCTCAATCTAGTGATCTAGTGGATCAACACCAGATATTTAGTGATGTTCCTATCCAACCATAGGTACCCACCATGGTAGCATGACAGGAGGAGTTTAACGCACGTGTTAACCTCCTGATGTCTGTCGAAGTGTGGTATCTTCATCACATTAAGGATTCTTGATATCGTGAAGTCCATGTTCCACGGCTAGGGGAATATCTTTGGCTTCTTCCCTGTTTTCTTTGTCAAGTACTTATGTGGTGCGATCATTCCATAATTCATGTGGTATTCTAAGTTGAAATCACGGATCTTGAGTGTTAGAATCTGTCCCAATTACGGTCTAACTATGTGTATCCCCTTCGAGACATTAATGTAAGAGAAAATCGAGCGGTGAGGTCTCAAAAAGCACAGCTTGATAGCAATAATTTCTCTATGGGCTCAGATAATCACAATTTGCAAAAGTGTCCCTGGTAAGACATTCGACGGATTAAGTAGAGAATATCGTAAGGGAATCCTCCAACGTGCAGGAATGCCTCAATCAATATGATTCCATCTGTTATGGTGCAGTCCCAGCCATTCAATGGGGATCTTTCCAGAAACAACTACATTTCTAGTCGTTCTGGAGTGTCATTCTAATGGTCGGGACGCCTCCAATGGTCATATTGCTTCATCATTGAAAATTGTGAGTCTGCATTGTTTTGTTATTTCGGCAAGGTTCAAGTGATGCAAGCCTTCCTTCTAGGAAGTCCTCTCTGGAACTTCCTGCAGTTTTTCTAGCTTTGCTTTCTTCTTACTGAGCTTTCTTGCTATATTTCCTGTGATCTGCATCTCTGGATTCCTCTTTCCATTCTTTTTTTTATCTTCTCTTAGCATAGTAAATTCACACTCTTGAGGATATTTCACAGGGTTTGAGGGTAATACTTCTTCTCTTACTATTTCTGGAGTAGGGGATCTACTCTCCTGCATGGATAAGTTCTTTAAGCATTCTTTCATTCTTTCAACTTTGACAGCCAGGTCTCTAGCCCTCAGTTGCTTTGAATTGTCCTCATGTTCTTCTATTAAGCATGTTATTCTCCTAGCCATGAAATCCCTTAATTATTTTTTATTTTGTTCTATAGCTTCCTCTTCTTCTTTCTTTGGGATCCAATCTCTCTCAATCCAAGTCCTTCCTAACAAAAGTGAAAAAGGAGAGATGTTCTTAACAAAATTAATGACCTCGAATTATTCTTCTATCAATGTTCCATGAGCCCTCATAGGTACGTGAGTAAGTCTTCCACATAGGGTTATCATATTTCCTTTAAACAATCCTATTCCTCCTAATGAAGGAATCATAGCAGGCTTTCCCAAAATTTCCCAAGTACTTTCTGGCATAATGTTCACCTGTGTTTTTGTATCCAATACAGAGTCTATGTCGAAGTATCCTATTCTAGTTTCTATGCACTGCTTCTCTTTTAAGATCTCTGGTAAACTGATCTCTCTGTGATCCTTCAGTGTTTCTCTCATCTGCAATAACATAGCCTCTAATTCTTTCTGGTTATTTAGCATATTCTTAGTCTCTTGACCTTCCTCAAGGTTTTCTTGTCTCATGTTCATCTTCTCAACTTTAGCAATCATTCTAGGGAAATCCAAAAATTCATGTCCAGTAGCTCTACAACAAAGGAAAATAGGACCTCTTTCAGGGCATTCCTTAGCAATATTTCTTGGTCTTATGCAACTATAACAGAGAGTCAATCATCTCTTTCTCTTAAATGATCCCCAACATTTCTTGTCCTGTGCACTGGGATCACAGTGATGGACCTGCAAAAAATTCTTTCTAGGATCCTGCATCCACTTGTTAGTCCAAAAATTCTTTTTATGCATAGGAATAACATATCTTTCACTATTTCTATCAGGTCTATTCATATCACATCTTCTTTCTTCTAGTTGTGCCCTAGTTTTAGAACAAGGATGAAATCTATCAAACATACTTTGATCCATTCTTTCGAAAAAAAAAATTCCACTTATCTTACCTTTATCAGAGCACAAAGCTTTAAGATATTACCTCTTTTCTTCAGATCAGACTTCTCTTCTTAGAAAAAATATTCACAAGCCAAGTAGAGTACTGTGAACTAGAGAAACATATCTACGCACAAAGATTTCTCTTTTTTTCAGTTCCTTTCAATCACAGTTTCAGGTTCCAGAAACGGAACCCATTTTTTGCACAGGGGCAGACCCAGGGTTCAATGCTTGAACAACGCACCAATGAAACCCTAACTACCAGCCCTTTTGGCAACACCTGTGAAGTAGATGAAGTCTCACCCAAGGTAGAGGCAGGGGGGTTGTAGGACTCAACTGTCTACAACCTAGTTGGGACATAGAACTGTGATCACAATACTTAACAGAGCACTTATAAATTAACATTCATTAGTCTTTGACCCTTATTTGCATCGCAGGTAAAAACCCTAATTAGATAACAGTGCATTATTCATCAAGGTCTAAGAAATCTAACCATTCAGCACATAACATCAAAATAGATCTAACAATAATTCATGTTGTTAAGCACTAAGCTACTACATCAGATGCATCTAACATACATAAATATTATAGCACTAAGAATAAGTCACATTAATATCGTATCAACCACATCACACAAAGAAACCACAACATAGGATATACGTGGTTCACCCCCAACATGGGGCTACGTCCACCAACTCTTCTCCTCTTTTATTAGCTTCTTCCAATCTTCTTACATGCACAGAGCCACAAATCCAACTCTGCATAGAATAGGAGATCTGTGTGCACCTCACCAAATCCTCCTTCCTGAGTTAGGTCCAAGCACCAAGCCCTTACATAATATGTGCACAAAGAACTTACAAACCACTTGCACTTAGCTTTGCAAGCCTTAACACATATTCTTGCACATAGCTAACACTAACACTAAGCCATCGACCTCTAGGTATACTTCTTACATCGCCTAGATACTTATTTATACATTACAAATGGGACCTAAGCATGGGTAAACCCATGGGCCAACATCCCATACCCATTACATAAACCCTAAACCCAAAACGCCTGCAAAAGGGGGTGAGATCCTGTGATCTCTGCTTCACTTGGGTGCTCTGTCTTCGACCATCCTTTGGAAGTCCCAAAAATGGTCAAAAATGACCAAGGTTCTCCAAAAATTGGTCAATGGCCAAAAATTCCCAACTGTCAATGGCAGGAAAACCTGCCACTAATGACTGCAAGCCTCTAGGTACTCATAGGACTCTAGTCCTCGTTTCCATAATAGATGAGTTGAATTCGATGGAAGGATAACCGTTGAAAGGAGAGAATTAAGGAATATCTCATCAATCAGTATGAGGTACAAATAAATAGCTTGATTATTTGTAGGAACTCAGGCGAAGAGGATGCTTACAAACCAATGAACCTGTGTGTCTCTCGCATGCACCAGATGCAAGTAGTGCATGAGAGAGACCCACTGAATAGCAGCCAATAAGGAAAATTGTCAACAAAGGCCAGGAAACCACCAATAAGGCTAATGGAATCCAATACACTATACGAATCCTAATGTCTGAATAGATTTCTTGCCATTGAACACAAGGCAAACCCCTCACTCAGTGACCAATGAGGAGATGTCAACTGTCGGTTTCAAGGTTACCTACCCATAATGAAAGTAGGACCACGGTGCATGGTAGGACTAAAACTTTAGGTAAATCTAAGACACGTTGAGGGTATGGATGACATGAAAAGTCAAGACTTCTGATAAATGGTTGACATAGGCTAATAGACATTCTTTAAACAAAAGAATGAGACATATGGAGGACTCCAACAACACAGACTTACTAATGAAACTTTTTGATGTAGGAGGAATCAATCAAACTCTCCATACGGACTGGAAGACTAACCAGTCGAAGGATTAACTCCAAGTAACAATATCATCTTCCTAAGATCATGCTAAACCCAAAATATGAATGACAAGTGGACTCAAAAGTTTATTCTTTGTTCAAATGCGACACGACTGTGTTGAGGAAAAGATATGAAATGATCTTAATCAAGCATTTTCAGATCCTACTTGACTAAATCAAGATATATGGGAATATCACCCTATGTTTATAGCCATGAAAATTGGAATCCTAATTCACAAGTATTGATTACAGGTGCTTAGGCTAGTTTTTTAATAAATAAAAAGCTTCCTGAAAAATGAATTATTTATGCAATTTTCTGAACATAATAGATGTTGAAATAAATATAGAGATAGAATTAAATACACCAAGTCAATAATCAAAACAGATGAGACATAAATAAATCGTTTATTTCATTCCAATTCATCTAAAGAATCGTTTTCTTTACAAAATTTCCTGAGGATGTTTTAGACCAAAGTCAAACTTAGATGTCCCCGATGAATCATACAAAAGGACTTCTGACATAAAGTAAAAAACTAAACTTTAAAAGATGGATCATCTTGCCACAGATTGTTGCCCACTCGACTCTACACAATAGCCTTCGTCAGTCATGAAATTTAATTCACAAACAGACAAGACTACACAGACTATCAAAGATAGATCAACACCTATGAAAAACAAGTGTCTCAATGATGTAATTGAGCCCTGAATCTTGTTGTCTACAATAGGACCCTACTATCATAAAAGAGAATTAGGATTCTAATGAATTAAACAATGAACAAAAATTGAATTATCTCAACAAAACTCAAAGAGAAAACATTTGTATGCTTCCCCTTCTATCATCCCTTTGTCCCTCCTTTTCTTTTTTCCTTTAGGTAATTTGAATTAGTTGAAGTAGTTGAACTACTTATTTACTTAAGTTAACTAAAACTCAATCAACTTTTTAATTAAGGGGGAAAAGTAATAAAATCATAATAATGGTTTTTAATAGATAATAACTAGTAGGTGGGACCCCTTGATCTGAAAATGAAAGTATTTGTATTGCTGTGCAAAGTATTCATTCTCATTAATATGAAATGTGCAAAGTATTCTATCTTCAGGATTTAATCTCTTTGTGTGAGAGAGTAGTTTTTGTTTTCTGATTCAATATTTAAAATCTGTCTAACACAGCATAAAGAAATTCATCATAAACACACAGCATTTGTTGAGGCAGTTCACCCCTCCTGGGCTACATCTGTCGGGTCCAAGGCTCCCAATGGGCATTTCCTTGCTCTATTAATGCTCAAAATGGTGTTACAATGAGAAAAAGGCCAATAAAAAGGCCAAACCTGCTGAAGGCACAAAATCTGAGTACAGACAGAAACTGGAAATGACTCTGAAATCACATAAAACAGTGAAAGTTGCTCCAATAAAACTCCTCTTCACCCAAGGCTCCAATGGCTCCTCAAGCTCCTCTGCCCTGAAAATGGCTGAAAGACACCTCTGTTTGCTCTGCAACCTGCTCCATTGGCTCCAGAAGGCTGAGAATACCCAAAATCGACCCAAAAAACGTGAAGAATGGTTTCCTGTAGCTCCTGTTCTCCCAATAACAAACTTCCCTTCTCTTTTCCCCAAAAACTCCACTAAATTCG
>ML776682.1:1418989-1443863 GCA_009831015.1 Picea engelmannii | reverse complement strand
CAGTTCACCCCTCCTGGGCTACATCTGTCGGGTCCAAGGCTCCCAATGGGCATGTCCTTGCTCTATTAATGCTCAAAATGGTGTTACAATGAGAAAAAGGCCAATAAAAAGGCCAAACCTGCTGAAGGCACAAAATCTGAGTATAGACAGAAACTGGAAATGACTCTGAAATCACATAAAACAGTGAAAGCTGCTCCAATAAAACTCCTCTTCACCCAAGGCTCCAATGGCTCCTCAAGCTCCTCTGCCCTGAAAATGGCTGAACGACACCTCTGTTGGCTCTGCAGCCTGCTCCATTGGCTCCAGAAGGCTGAGAATACCCAAAATCGACCCAAAAAACGTGAAGAATGGTTTCCTGTAGCTCCTGTTCTCCCAATAACAAACTTCCCTTCTCTTTTCCCCAAAAACTCCACTAAATTCGAGAAAGTGGGAGTTAACTTCACTAAAAATAGAAAAAGAATCAAAATTGGTGGACCGCCCCAAAAAACGCGCCAACTACTAGTTAGGGGCATGGTTATGCTGCGCGGTCATAGCACCATGTGTTTGGTCCTTAGGGGCTGGCCCCCTTTTCCACGTGCCTCCTTACAGCTGTCCACATCAAAAGTAAAATCGCCCTTTCTCCATATAAAAGCCACCGCTAGCCCGTGTGGTTAGGGCGCGGGGCTGTCAAATGGGCGACCCAAGGTCGAGCCCTGTCTACTCCCTTTGGGCGCGTTAAAAAAATATATGATTTTTTTTTAATATACATATAGTGCTCCGCCCGCCAAAGTTTTGATTTTAATACAACCATAGATATATGAAAGCCAGGTGGCGGCCTACGCGCCCACCTAAATTTTTTTTTTAAACAAAAACCCATTTCAATAATGTTTTCATTTTTTTCTTTTTTTTTTTCTTTTTATAATTTCATTATATTTTTATTTTATTTTATAATGAAATAAGAAATTTCTGACTGAGATATCTTTGTGATGCAGAGTCAGTTTTGCGTGTTGTTTGCGCCAGCAGGATCATATCGACGAGACCTATCCAGGCGTTCCAACTTCAACCAATTCTGAGCAAGTTCAATTTTGAGCATTTTCTCCACTTAGGACATGATCTCCTGATCACCCCTTGTGACTCCCATCATCACTTTCATATTTTGACAATTTATATCAATGATAATTGAAATTATTTCCAAAAATATATTACCTATATATCCAAAAAATAGTGTGTTGTCCAAAATTTCAGAAGTCAACTGTTCTCAACAATCAATAAATAAAAACACTTAAAATCCATATTTTCCACTCTGGGATGAAATCTTTCCCTTCTTATTGTTGTCACCCTTTGATCTTTCTGAATTTTCCTTAGGCTGTGTGGAGCCTTTAGGCCTAATCTCACTGATCACATCCAAGAAATCATCTCTCAAATGCATGTGGGAGGACATGGACTTGGTAGAGTCATTTGAGGGTGAGGAGGGGGCAGCAGTGGATTTTCCTTTGTCAGGAGCATGGTGGGCCTCAGTTTTTAACCTTTTTCTTGCATGAGAAGACTGTATTGGTGAGTGGATAGGGCCATCTTGGATAATTTGATTAACAGGTGGAGGAGTAGGTAGAGATAAGTTAGGCTAGCCATGATGTTGGGAGACTGTCGGGTGGATAACCTCTTGCCATCCATCGTTTTCAAGGACTTTGGGTTGCATTGAGACATGAGGAGGCACTGGGATACCAGGTGTTAGCGTCGGAAGTCACTCCTGGATTTCTTGCAGGAGCAGAGCCCGACACCCATCAGTTTAATGTCACGATTTGTTTATAAGGGGTGATCAAATGGAGATAACGGCTCTAGGAGGTATCACTCTAACTCAGGGACTGAGTCTGGTACGTAAAGAACGAAGGAGGTATGGAATCCCAACATCAGCCAGTGGGTTTATTTAAATATGAGCAGGTGGAAGACTTATGAGAAAATGAACAAACACCTCTGAGAAACAGGCTTGCAGCGGTTTGTAGGGGAAAAACACTAAAAGCAGGATCCTCCTGGTTCAGGGCTTCAAGAAACTGTATAGAAAACTTGACTGGACCCTCCAATTCCAAGTCATTCAGCGTTAAAGAAATTACAGGAAATGATTAGAGGCTCCGTAACTATTACAGTGATCAATTACAACATCATCCTATAATAGCTACAGCTCGATCGGATCCTCCAATTCCGAGCTGCTCTAACACAGTATAAATAAAGACATGGAGGAAACTGGCATTCATAAGGCAAGAAGTCTCAAAAGTTCATACATTACCAGAACAACAATGCTTCATTAAAACTTTACAACCGGGAGCTCTGCTCAACCATTGATGCCTACCAAAATGGCAAAAATGCCTACATATACTTGGAACCAAACCAAAGCAGTCAGCCCGAGACATCGCATTGAAGACATTACGTCTGCATGTTTACTATGCATGCAGTCTCTGGACATCCGTGGACTTCATTCAGACGCAATCATGCTCCAAAGGACCTGTGAATGAATTGACAAGCTTGCAGTCATTCCTTGGCTTTCCATTTATGGTGGAAACGATTCCCAACCACCATCAACTGCTGCAATAACTGCTTCATTGGGATCGGGAAAGGCCCAGGTTGATTCTGCTCCTACAGGACATGGAGGCGCTCGGGATGACTGGAGATCTTGATATGAGGAGGAGAACGGACGGTAACCGGGCAGAGGTAGTTAGACACACTCGATGCAGCTATGGGATGAGGAGAGGCCATGTGAATGGATGACAGAGGGAAAATGATAGGGAAAATGCACGTGGCAGAATTCATGAACTTTGGGGTGTACGAGCTGGGTGGAGGAGACACAGGGACTAGGAAGGAATTACGAGTTGGTGTGACACGGGAATAGGACGTGGCGGCAAGGAGGTATGTGATGAGGCTTCGGAATTTCGGGGATTCAGGATTCGCGAGTTTGGGATGCACGAACTCCTTGCCTCCAGAAACCCCAATATCCCAATATGCGATGAGCTCCTCCTCTATGGGTTAGCCCTCCTGGCTATTCTATGATCCATAAGACTTCCCACTATATGACCGGAGCCAAACCTTTGACGGGACTTCGGCATTTTCGATGTCTCGATATACAAGTCCTCGAGACTTGCGATAGCGCGCCACCTGTATTCCACTTTCTCTTGCGGTCCCACACAATAATCTGGCGATTGCCAAGTCATCGCTTCTCGCAACCTCGCAACTCTGTGCGCAAATCTTTGCAGCTCGAACTCACGAACATCCGAGTTTGCGATATGCCAATGCCACCTGTACTCCACTATAGTCCTCAGCCCCGTCGGGAAATCGCGTATCGGGATATCGCGATTCCTGCTGTCATGTGCGCGGGACTTTCAGTTCCCTGATCCCCGACTCTGCGGGATCTCTCGCCACGTGTCTCTGCTGGCGGATGGCTCTGATATTCTCAGCACTTCTGTGGGCCTGAGTTCCCGGACGCTCTCGGCACTTCGTGTTTCACAAAATAACGGAGCTGCTCTTTGCGTGTTGGGGTCGCGACGGGCGAAACGCCGAGATGGCCAGCCCTTGCGACACACGCCACTGGATCGAACGACCTATATTCAGCCTCCAAACAGAAGGGACTTCTTAGCCGCTAAATGTCGGGTAAATTGGTAATTCTGAGATCTTGCTAACCATTGATCTGCTTTGTGGACGGATCTCGGCTGCCGATGGCAAAACTTCACCCGCTCGCTTGACTTGCTACTTGGAAAACAAGAATTCTCCCAAGCTACGCTTGAGCATTTTGTGCAACTTGCAGACTCGAATGCTTCTCGAACCCATGACAAGAATTATTGCTAACACCAGGGACCTGTAGGGCTTGGAAGGGAGGTCTTTCAGTCCTAGGTTGGACCACTCCTTGCCCAATCCAGTCAAAAAATCCAGTTTGAAATAGTTGGCCTAACTCTTGTGAGCCTGCATCAAAGTGTATATAGAATCTTGGCCTTCTAGGGCCCCTATTCAAATTTCCTCTTCCTCAGTTACCCTATCCATGGCTACCTCTACTGAAAAAGTTTATTCCTATATGCATTATTGATTAACAAATAGTTTCTTTAACAACCATACATGACAACTCTTTTTAAATATGAAATAAAATTTGGCTTAGCAAAATATCAGACTCATGCAATCGAATACATACAAATCGTTTAATATTTTTCAATGAGAAGGGGGTGAACAAGGGTTATGGGATATGTGCAGGATTGTATTGAGTGAAAAATGTTAAAATGAGGGGAAAAGATCATGATTACTGCTTATAGACATCAAACAATCAATTGTATTGTAAACCAAAGAATATATCATTGTAATTCATCTCTGTGTGATCTATTTAACTATCATAATATAGAATTTATCTTAACTATAATTAAATTTTAAGAACAAGGAGTGGATAGTGAATATGGGAAGGCGAGGGGAATTAAAAAGTGCGAAAAGTGAAATAATGGTAGGGAAAAGAACGAATATTGTTCGAAAAACCAATTAAGTAATCCATAAAATACTTATGTATTCAATGCAAATGATCCAACACCAGTTAAGCAATTACTCTGACCAATTAAAAAATTACTGTGCGTTAAAAATTGTTCATTGTCGCACATCCAATTTCTTTAAAAAATTTCAATTAATACAGTCTATAATCATACTCAAAATTGTCATGACTTTCACCCATCTTGTTAAAATAATTATGTTTCTTTTCATTTCCCTCCCTTTTATATTTAAAATAAAATCCAAAGGAACACACAGTCATATTGCTTCAACTCTATTCAGCATATAAAAACATCAACCACTGCCCATAATTTCTAAATCCTCAAATCAAACATAGATATGGGTATTTCCTGAGTTGAACAAACTCTTTTAAAACATGCCTAATTCCATTCTTTTGACAATATTAACAATTAAATTTGCAATGAAACCATACTACAAAAACCCCGTGCTTCATCTCTGATGGTGCAATAAAACAAAACAATGCACGATGTCTCCATAAATCATACACAGTAAACAACCAAGTCATAGTCATCAACTCTCCAACTTGCAATATTCTCGATCAAGACAAATTAAACACACAACAACCACCAAGTGATATTTATATCACGATGTAGGAACATACAGACCAACGCATAACAAAAAGAGGCATATCTATGAGTGTACATTACCGTTTACTCCCAATCAACCATTTTAATAAAACAACGAGTTGGGTTATTGATTCAACTATCACAACAAAAGGAGGCAGCGAGTGTATACCAATTATCATTTCCAATTACAACTTTTCAATAACCTGATCAAATAGAGAGGAGACGATTGTTAAAGCCACTGTAAGAGCACTTAACCAACTTATGACAATCAACAAGATACCCGACAAGAGTGCGACTAGTTGGGTTTATCAAAATCAGGCTTTGTAACCATGAACACAAGAAATAATCAAGGGTTCACTCGATCACCAAAACATAGGGAGACTGGAGGTTGACCATATCAATAGTAGGTGACAAACCTTTGAGACAAGCACGGTGGAACCACAAGCCTTATAACCCTTAGATTTGTAAACTAGGGTGACATTTCAACACCATGTAGGGTATGCCACGATGCAGAGGAGAAATGATTTCTCACTGGATAGTAATAAATACCAAGAATGCGCAGAGGCATAACCCTCGCGCTTCTCAAGAGCCAAACTAATTTGTAACAATGATGATGGAAAATCAGACCCCGGGTATTACCAATCAACCCTAAAGCATACTTCTTGGAATAATGGCCACCCCATAACCAACTGTGTTGATGCCAATACCACAGAATAATACCACGACCAGGTGAAAAACCCACGAACATGGCTCTGAAAGATACACAGTAACCAAAAGGGGGTCAAAACATACACAACAACGCCATAAAAACCAAATATACCAGGCATGGTTACCATTAATTGTGAGGAGGCGGCCAGCAAGGATAAACAGAGAAAAACCCTCCAACAAAATACCCATAACTACTGAAAAAAACAGTGATTCATCACAGTTTACACCACATAGAACATCCAACGAAATCCCAACTCAACCATCATTTTTTCCATTTGCAAACGAATAACACACACAGTCATTCCAGAGAAAACACCCATGCATTTACACAGTTTCCAATATCAGGAAAACACAAACCAGCACATTATCGAGCCAACATTCATTTCATGCACATAACGAATTCATGGATGGGTGAAAAGAACCGTAGCTGTAACTAATAGCTTTAAAAATGTGAGTTAGTCGAGCAGTTCCTTCCACGCATGAATCTTGGAGCTTAAACACAAAAAAACCAAATGAAAAATAGCCATGCTAGGTTTGTGGCCCAGTGGGAGAAGTATGGAGTGATGTCCATCTACTGCACCTCACTTCCATCCTCCACTCTATTAAATTTTGTAGTACACGGCAGCCAGCCAAAATAATACCATTAATCCCATGCCATTAATTCCATGCATCGAAACTTGCACATATTGCTTTCCAGTTGCACCACCCCAATCCATATTAACTATTTCCAAGACCATACCATAACATATATCAAATGTGCCCAATATAACTCAATATAATTCGTACAGCCACTAACCATGCTAGTTAGGACTAACAATAATTCCTTTTAATTTCATTTTCACATAGTATAGCATAGTATAGTATAGTTCCTCTTCTTGGATTTTTTTCATACGTCTCTTTCCATTGCTCTTGTTTCTTGTTGTTATTAACATGTGTCTTGTGCAGGTGTGATAGGTAATGAATCATGGCAAGAATAGAAAAGGTAATAACAGTAAATACAAGTCATTCATAACATGGAATTTAGAGCTTAGAATAACGAAATCAACACATAAGATGCATTATCCATCTACCATTATGTCGCAAACAAAACCAATACTTCATCATCAATCATGTAGAACCCTGTAAACAACATCGAAACAGTAGCATAAAATGTGTGATAAGGCTATATCTAAGCCTCCAGTCTACAAGGGGGTCCCACCTACTAGTATTATATACCATTAGCATAGTTTAAATAATAGGCTTTAGCAATACTTTTCGAGCGAAATCCTCATTGTGATTTTAATCGTCAACAAACTGGCGACTCCACAGGGAAATTTGTTTCCAATATATTAATAACTCAAAATATATAGTTTCGCAGACCAAGAACAGTGGATCAAGAAGGTATAACCAAAATGATTATGCAACAGGGGGAAGTGAGTGGATTTAATGGAAAAATGACGGGGAATTTGGGAATAACTCATGAAAAATGTTAAGTATGAGAGGGTTTATCCCTATATGAATAATCATTCAACCAGAATTTTCTCTTTGCTTCAAGGAGAAAAATTTATGGACGTGCTATTTTAATTCTCAAATGGATGAAGAAATGGAAATCATAAGCATGATATAACCAATTTCTTTATAAGACAGCAGTGAAAGCAGATAACAAATTCAATTATGCTTTCAGGGGGAACATCATAACATTTGTGTAAGCTTGATTTTTAGTGACTAACAATACCTTGCAGGAATTTCATTGTGGCAGAACTGATCCAACATCTTATTCTTGACTGAAATTAAACTAAAAAGATGAAAAGCAATAAAATGCATGACAGAAATGGAACTTCAAAATTTAAAACAGCTGAAATAAAATGACAGAATTGCAAAAGCAGCATGAAAGTTATTAAAAAGGAAAGAAGAAATTAAACTACTGTAAAAGAAGAAATGAAAAACAGTGGTGAAAATGAAAGCAAAACTAGACTACTAATATACAGAAAATCCAAACAGCGTTAAAACTTTTCAAGTTGGTTCCACGTAATGTTTTAAGTGAGAACCATTCGTGTTGTAGGAAAACAATCGCTCATGTAAATCTTTTAGAATGTAAGAGTTAGTACCCAAGATAAAAGCGATCTTGAAAGGACCCATCCATAATTCTTGAAACTTTGAGACAATTGATAACCTTTAAAGTACACGATTAGATCAACAAGATAAACATGAATAATCTTACCGATCAAATCGTCGAAAGTTATTTGAATAGGCATTTTAAAAGTGGTACTCGCATCAGATAATCCAGAAGGAATACGTTTGTAAGTCAAGGTACCTCAATGAGTAATAAAGGTGGTTTTGTATGTATCTTCCCCTTTTATTTTGATTTGATTGTAACCGGAAAAACCGTCAAGTAAGGTTATCATCTATGACCCTGCAACTTGTTGAAAAATCATTTCCATGTTAGGAATAGGAAAGTGATCTTTTATAATAGCCCGATTAAATGTGCGAAAATCAACACAAAATCGGATATGATCAGTGGCTTTTTGAACATGAACCAAATTTGAAGCCCATTTTGAATACTTTACCGGAAAGATGATTCCATCCTTCAAGAATTTTTCCAACTCCTTTCGAATAGTTGCTTCCAGTGCAGCGTTGATAGATATTTGTTTTTTCCTAACTGGTTTTATGCCTTCCTTGATGGGAATGGCATGTTGTATAAGAGCAGGATCAAAACCATGAAGATCCTCATAAGACCAAGCAAAAACATCTTAAAATTCACCAAACAGCTTGGCAAACTTCATTTTCTCTTGATCAGAATATTGGGCACCTATTTTAACATTCTTTGGTGACTCGGGTGTCCCAATGTTCAAGGAGATGGTTTCACCCACCTTCCTTTTGGACTCCTCTTCTTTATGTTTCTCTTTATTTCCTACATCACTCGATGAAAATGAAATCTCTAGAGGAGCCAAGCCTTCAGGAATCTTGTTATCTTCTATGGATATAATTTCCTTGGGCTTATAAGGTTCATTTTGAATGAAAGAACAGATGCTCTCATCACTAGGGAAGACCTGCCAAGATTCTATATTGTCATGGATATGTGTACGATATAGATATTGAAAAATACAATCAGGTATGTGTGGCAGAAGTATTCAATTAGGAGAAGCTGCCAAAATAGCTAATTGATCAGCCATTGAGTTCAATTCCCTTTTAACATGAGTAATGTTGAAATATAATAGGTTTGAGATAAGTTCCCAAACAGTTTGGGTGTATCGTTTCATCAACTTGTTGCTAGGAGAGTATATCTTACATACAATATTCACAACAAGCTCGGAATATCCAAAAACTATAAGGTGACCACAACCTAGGTTATAGGAGTTTATAATGCCTAATAATAAAGCTTCGAATTTAGTGACATTGTTTGTGCAAGCAAACTCAAACCTGTAAGAAAAGTTATGAATTTTCCCCATAGGAGAGTATAAGATTATGCTAGCTCTGTTACCTTCACTAGAGCATGAACCATTAAAGTGCATGTGCCACATACCATCATCTATATTGATTTGTTCCAAGGGAATGTTATCTTCCTTGGAAGATATGGAATACGCCCCTAGGTCCTCTTCGATATAGTTTGCATTAGGTTGTGGAACACTCTCTATGTAAGGTGAAATCCTTCCCTCTCTAAGGACTATAATGTTTTTACCATTCCGAGGAATGAATAAGTGTGTCTCGTCGAGTGAGAGGTATCCACCCATCAAAGCTTGCCAATCTCTTCCCAAAATGATTGAGTAATTTCTTACTGGCATATAAATTACCTGAATACTAAGGGTTGTCCTTATTTCAGGGTATGCGCACAAAACTAAGGTAACATCTTTAATCTCACCTATGGTCATTTTTTGTAGACTAATAAGAGAGCATGCTTCTGGCATTTTCATTTGTACAAGACAATACTAGCTCTTCCATAATAATATTTGAAATCACACTTGGGCCCGAACTGCCATCATTGGGGCAACAATGGGCGATCTTATCCATGATCTTTACAGAAATATAAAAAGTGGGATTTTTTACATGGTATCTAAATTTATGTACACCTACTTTATTTACAGATGAATCCTCTTCATTTACCTCTTCAGAGAGGTTGGATACAACAGAATCTCTTCCTTCCATGAATTGTTTTAGATGCCTTTGTTGTTCATGGATGACAACCATGTCCGAAAGGGTTGCATCTTCTTTGATGTTTTCCAACTGATTCAGAATATTGTATTTGGAAGAGGGGAGAGGGGAGGTAATTCCTTGAATGCCAGGAACCTTAGGAACCTAAATAGTAGCAGTTGGTGAGGATGATCTCGGGCTAGAAGAATTGCGGGGAGGATCATATTTTCATTTGGGAGTGTAGGATTTGTTCCTAGTATTGATTATCATGACATCTTTTGGCTCTACAAAATCTAGGACAGCAATGGTAGTTTCTAGTATTTTACCAAAGATCTTATCTCTAGCGCTCTTCCTTACCTCACATGTGGTTTCCTCATGGTGTTCCTCGCAAACGTTACACCAACTTTGAGAATGATAACTTTATGATGAAAATTATTTTCAATTCGATTTCTAAAGGGGGGTTCAGAAGAGGATGAAGCTTCAGGGGTGAGAGGGGAGACATTTCCCTTTTGTTCATACGCTATCATATAGTTACTCATGTCTTGTACAAGTTGTAAGAGGGAGGACATGTCTGTTTGTTTAACTGATTCTCCCTGAGGAAGACATGTTCTTTCAAGTTGTTCTTCATACTCTAAACAAGTATGCAAAGAGAAACCGAGGTTATCAATGGATTTTGCCTCAAGCCTATGATGGTAGGGAGAAGGTAATGCATTATAATAATGCATGAAAGCGACTTGGTTCTGAGGTCGAATGAGTTCGTGGATTTGATTGAATAATTTAGTGAAACACAAGTTGAAGGACTTGATGGTCTCACCATCCTTATAGGCGATGTTATTGTACTCCCATAACTACTCAGTTGGGATTTTATATTGCCCATAAGTGGATTTTAACCAATATACTAACTCCTCCCAAGTAGACAAAATCTTAGGAGGAAGGTCAAAGAAATCGGCCGCAGCCTTTCCTTCCAAGGAATTGACAAATAAGTGCATGCAAGTATCATTGTCATTGCCTCCTATGTTGTGACAAGCATTAGAAAATGCCACCAGGTGTTCATTTGTAGTGACAGTGTTATTCCCCAAAAACCTAGGAAGATGCTCTTTGAATCTAGGAAGTGGACCAGTAGCAGGTGCTAGGTTAAGAGGAGAGGAAACATGCCATGGTGTGGTTGTGGCATCTTCTTCAAATTTAAAAAGCCCATACTTTTTAATGACTTTTGTGGGGTTCGTGGCAGATTGGATAGGGAAATGGTGGCTATATAAGCTACCAATCACTGAAGAAGATGGATACTGAGAGAAGGAAGAACTTCCAATGCCACTAGATCCATCACTAGATGTTATCTTGTGGATGATAGGTAAGGGAGAGAAAGATGAACTAGATGACTCAGAAAAATTTCTCCTTAGATCACTTTGTTGGGTAGATAACACAACGTTCCTTCTTCCTATTTTAGCAATAGGATTAATTTCAAGTGACAAGCCTCTTCTCCTCCTAGAAACAAGAGGGTCTAAGGACATGAAAAGAAGGTCAAAGCTGAAGGAAAAGAAGGTTATTGTTGATTTCTAGGTTGTCTACGTCTAGCTTCCCAACGTTCTTGGGCACTAATGTCTCGTTCAATTGCTTTCCATGAATGATTAATCTCAAAATGAGTATTAGCAGTGTCTAAAATGGTGTTAAACAAATTCAAAGCAATGTTGGTCTGAACTTGAAGACCGGTCTCAACATTGAGTTGACTTGCAATAGGTACAGTCATTAATAATTAAAATAGTCAAAGAATCAATATCAAAAAAATAGATGTATTCAATGATAATCGAGCATAAAAATCAACAAGAAAGATATGGAATATCTCCCCAGTGTGGTCACCAAATAAATGTTGAGCAAAAGATATGAAATGATCTTACTCAAGCATTTTCAGATCCTACTTGGCTAAATCAAGATACACGGGAATACCACCCTATGTTTATAGCCATCAAAATTGGTATCATAATTCACAAGTATTGATTACAAGTGCTTATGTTGGTTTTTTTATAAATAAAAGCTTGCTGAAAAATTCATTATTTATGTAATTTTCTGAACATAACATATGATGAAATAAATATAGAGACAGAAGTAAAGACACCAAGTCAATAATCAAAATAGATGAGACATAATAAATCATTTATTTCATTCCAATTCATCAAAAGAATCGTTCTCTTTAAAAAAAATCCTAATGAAGTTTTGGACCAAAGACAAACTTAGATGTCCCCGATGAATCATACAAAAGGACTTCTGACAGAAAGTGAAAAACTGAACTTTAAAAGTTGGATCATCTTGCCACAAGTTGTTTCCCACACGACTCTGCACAATAGCCTTCGCCAGTTATGAAATTTAATTCACAAACATACAATTCTACACAGAATATCAAAGATAGATCAACACCTCTAAAAAACAAGTGTCTGAATGATGTAATTCAGCCTTGAATCTTGTTGTCTACAATAGGACCCTACTATCATAAAAGAGAATTAGGCTTCCAATGAATTAAAGAATGAATGAAAACTGCATTATCTCAACAAAACTCAAAGAGAAAACCTTTGTATGCTTCCCCTTCTATCATCCCTTTGTCCCTCCTTTTCCTTTTTCCTTTAAGCAATTTGAATTAGTTGAAGTAGTTGAACTACTTATTTAGTTAAGTTAACTAAAACTCAACCAACTTTTTTGTTAAGGGGGAAAAGTAATAAAATCATAATAAGGGTTTTTAATAAATAATAACTAGTAGGTGGGACCCCTTGTGGCTCCCATCATCACTTTCATATTTTTACAATTTATATCAATGATAATTGAAATTATTTCCAAAAATATATTACCCATATGTCCAAAAAATAGTGTGTTGTCCAAAATTTCAGAAGTCAACTATTCTCAACAATCAATAAATAAAAACACTTAAAATCCATATTTTCCACTCTGGGAGGAAATCTTTCCCTTGTTTTTGTTGTCACCCTTTGATCTTTCTAAATTTTCCTTAGGTTGTGTGGATCCTTTAGGCCTAATCTCGTTGATCACATGAGAGAAATCATCTCTCAAATGCATGCGGGAGGAAACGGACTTGGCAGAGTCACTTGAGGGTGAGGAGGGGGCAGCAGTGGCATTTCCTTTGTGAGGATCAAGGTGAGCCTCAATTTTTAACCTTTTTCTTGCATGAGAAGATTGTACTGGTGAGTGGACAGGGTCAACTTGGACAATTTTATTAACAGGTGGAGGAGAAGGTAGAGATAATTTAGTCCAACCACGATGTTGGGAGACTGTCGAGTGGACAATCTCTTTCTATCCGTCATTTTCAGGGACTTCAAGTTGTAGTGATACATGAGGAGGCACTGGGATACCAGGGACTTGTGAGGCTTGGAAGGGAGGTCTTTCAAGCCTAGGTTGGACCACTCCTTGCCCAATCTAGTTAAAAAATCCATCTTGAAATAGTTGGCCTAACTCTTGTGAGTCTGTATCAAAGTGTATCAAGAATCTTGTCCTTCTAGGGCCCATGTTCCAATTTCCTCTTCCTTTGTTACCCTGGCCATGGATACCTCCAATAAAAAATCTCATTCATGTATGCATTATTGATTATAAAATAGTTTATTTAACAACCATACATGACAACTCTTTTTAAATGTGAAATAAAACTTGGCTCAGCAGCGTATCAGACTCATGCAATCCAATCCATACAAATTGTTTAATAGTTGTCAATGAGAAGGGGGTGAAAAAGGGTTCTTGGATATGTGTGGGGTTGTATTGAGTGAAAAATGTTAAAATGAGGGGGAAAAGATCATGATTACTACTCACAAACATCAAACAATCAACTGTATCGTAAGCCAAAGAATATATCATTGTAATTCATCCCTGTGTGATCTCTTTAACTATCATAATACACAATTTATCTTAACTATAATTAAATTTTAAGAATAGGGAGTGGATAGTGAATATGGGAAGGCGAGGGGAATTGCAATGTGCGAAAAGTGAAATGATGGTAGGGAAAAGAACGAATATCGTTCGAAAAACCAATTAAGTAATCCATAAAACAATTATGTATTCAATGAAAACAATCCAACACCAGTTAAACAATTATTGTGTGTTAAAACTTGTTCACTGTCCTACATCCAATTTCTTTAAAAAAATCAAATTAACATAGTGTATAATCATACTCAGAATCGTCATGACTTTCACCCATCTTGTTAAAAGAATTTTGTTTCTTTTCATTTCCTTCCCTTTTATATTTAAAACAAAATACAAAGGAACACACAATCATATTGCTTCAACTCTATTCATCATATAAAAACATCAACCACTGCCCATAATTTCTAAATCCTCAAATCAAACATAGACACTGGTCTTTCCTGAGTTGAACAGACTCTTTTAAAACATGCCTGATTCCATTCTTTTGACAATATTAACAACTAAATTTGCAATGAAACCATACTACAAAAACCCAGTGCTTCATCTTTGATGGTGCAATAAAACAAAATGATGCACGATGTCTCCATAAATCATACACAGTAAATAGCCAAGTCACAGTCATCAACTCTCCAACTTGCAATAATCTCGATCAGAACAAATTAAACACACAACAACCACCAACTTCAATTTATACCTTGTTGTAGGAACACACAAACCAACGCATAATGAAAAGAGGCATCTCTATGACTGTACATTACCGTTTACTCCCAATCAACTAATTTAATCAAAAAATGAGTTGGGTTATTGATTCAACTGTCACAACAAAAGGAGGCAGTGAATGTATACCGATTCTCATTTCAAATTACAACTTTTCAACAACCCGATCAAACAGAGATGAAACAATTGTCAAAGCCACTTTCAGAGCACTTAACCAACTTATGCCAATCAAAAATATACCCGACAAGAGTGCAATTGGTTGGGTTTATCAAAATCGACATCTGTAACCATGAACACAAGAAATAATCAAGGGTTCTCTCGATCACCAAAACACAAGGAGACTAGAGGTCGACCACATAAACAGTAGGTGAGAAAACTTCGAGACAAGCACAGTGCAACCGCAAGCCTTATAACCCTTATCTTTTTAAAATTGGGTGACAGTTCAACACCAGGTAGGGTAGGCCACGATGCAGAGGAGAAACAATTGCTCACTGGACAGTAATAAATACCAAGAACGCACAAAGGCATAACCCTCACACTTCTCAAGAGCCGAACTAATTTATAACAATGCTGATGGAAAAGAAAACCCGGATTATTTCCAATAAACCCTAAAGAATAATTCTGGTCATAATGGCCATCCCATAACCAACTATGCTAATACCAATACGACAGAATAATCCCACGACCAAGTAAAAAACCCATGAACATGGCTCTGGAGGATACATATTGACCAAAATGGGTTTGAAACATACATAACAATGCCATAACAACCGAATATATCCAGGAATGGTTACCATTAATTGTGAGGAGGCAGCCAGCAAGGCTAAACAGAGAGAAAACCTCCAACAAAATACCCATAACTACTGAAAATAACAGTGAGTCATCACAGTTTACACCACACAGAATGGCCAACGAAATCCCAACTTAACCATCAATTTTTCCATTTGCAAACGAATAACACACACAGTCATTCTAGAAAAAGCACCCATAAATTTACACAGTTTCCAATCTCACGAAAACACAAGCCAACACATTACCAATCCAACATTCATTTCATACACAGAGAGAATTCATGGATGGGACAAAAGAACCATACCTGTAACCAATGGATTTAAAAATGTGAGCTAGTCGAGCAGTTCCTTCCATGCCTGAATCTCATAGCTTAACCACAGCAAAACCAAATGAACAATAACCATGATAGGGTGACAGCCCAGTGGGAGAAGTATGGAGTGACATGCATTTATTGCATGTCACTTCCATCCTCCACTCCATTCAATTTTGTAGTACACGCCAGCCAGCCAAAACAATACCATTAATCCCATGCCATTATTTCCATGCATCGAAACTTGCACATATTGCTTTCCAATTGCGCCACCCCAATCCATATTAACCATTGCCGAGACCATACCATAACATATATCAAATTCTCCCAATATAACTCAATATAATTCGTATAGCCACTAACCATGCTAGTTAGAACTAATAATAATTCCTTTTAATTTCATTTGCACATAGTATAGCATAGTATAATATAGTTCCTCTTCTTGGATTTTTTTCATAAGTCTCTTTCCATTGCTCTTGTTTCTTGTTTTTATTAACATGTGTCTTGTGTAGGTGTGATAGGTAATGAATCATGGCGACAATAGAAAATGTAATAACAATAAATACAAGTCATTCATAACATGGAATTTAGAGCTTAGAATAACAGAGTCAACACATAAGATGCATTATCCATCTACCATTATGTCGCAAACAAAACCAATACTTCATCATCAATCATGTAGAACCCTGTAAGCAACATTGAAATAGCAGCACAAAATGTGTGATACGACTATATCTAATCCTCCATTCTACAAGGGGGTCCCACCTACTAGTATTATATATTATTAGCATAGTTTAAATAATAGGCTTTAGCAATACTTTGCAGGCGAAGTCCTCGTTGAGATTTTAATCATCAACAAACTGTTGCCAATGTAAGACAATATTATCTTCTCGCCCGTGTTTTTTTATTTTTTCACAAGAAAATGAATTTTATGATACAAAAGAGGAAACGAGTGTCGCGAGTAAGAAAATAGCTCCAAACTGTTGAACATACCTATGCTCAATGCAAGGAAGTGCATGTGGGGCATGGACACTCAGGGGAATGTTTCCTCTTAGGGTATAGGGTGTCAAGCTACAAAGCATATAAACAAGGCTCTGCTTGGCACGTGATGGAAATTGTTTAGGTAATAGGATGATAGAGAGAAAGCAGGAATCGGAAATAGGCTCAGTACTGCAAGAAAGATAATGGAATGCAATTATAACTTAATTCTAAAGAATGTCCTTTTTCATAAATTTAGTCCCCCAGGCCCAAACAAGTATAAAACAATTCCTAGGAGAACTCTTCTAGCCACTAGTGACTAGAGTATTCATTTTTCATAATTAGTCTACTTGGTCCGAAAAAGGGTTAAACTTACACCAAATAGGTGACCTTTCAAAGACATTTAACGAGTGTGAAAGAAACAAGTTCACTCGGCAATATTTTCACTTTCTAATAGAGTCATAAAAGATATTCACTAAAACTCAATGGAAGTCCCATAGGTATAGGTCAGCATGCTTATAAGTCATAAATGAGGTTTGAATGCAAAATCATATTGGAACTATAAGGGACTCTTGGTCCTATGGAATAATCTCTACATGGGCACCAAATGGCACAAAACTTCTAACTAGGGCACCCATGTTTGGTAAGCCTTTACCATTCTTTAACGACACTTATAGTAGTAGAAATAAGGTTATGTGTCATTAATAAATGGGTTCGTACCTAAGGCGTATGAATCACAGTCATAGGATAATGCAAATAAGCAAAATGGATTGACGATCTATCCTATATATTGGTAAAAGAAAATACCTGCAAAAGTCACGAATGGGCGACATGATGCTACAAACTGCAAGAATACTTGGATAAAACCACCAAAACAAACTCTATCAGTTGCACTATTAGTCCACTAGGTCGAAAAATTATCAAAAACTATGTAAAGTGGATAAAACTTTTGTACAAATAGTAAAAAATAACCAACCTTACCATACCATTTGAGTTTTTTACCCACATAGTGCATTTTGGACCAATATTCCAACGATCGTCAAGTGCTTATTTCGGGAGCTATGAGCAACGAAATTGTCAATCGTCTAGACCAAGTAAGTACTCTTGCCCTCCTCTTCATTTCTAGTGGTTTAGAATTTCAAATTAGTCCCTATTTTTTTAGTTTTTTAAGGTGCAACTTAGGAATTAGGGTGTACGTGAGTTGTAGTTCATCGGATCTCATATATGGAGGTATGTACATGAGAAAGACAAATCCATCCCATGTATATGCAGCCCTATACATGATTTTTATCACAACAACGCACGTACAAGTCCGCAACTTAGTTTTTTTTTTAAGTTTTGACTCAAAAAATGGATTTATTCATGCAGGATGGTACTTGAATGGAGAGAAAGAGAGCATCAGGAAGTTGATGTTGCAGTGGAAAGAGATCCAAGGGCCAAGTTAGCATTTAAAATATGTGGGTTTTACAAGTTTTTGGCTCTCAAAGGAATGAGGGCTCAAGTGAGACTACTCCAAATGGTGGTGAACTTTTGGGATTCGGATACAGAGGCCTTCAACCTCGATTGTCTCATCAGGGTGAGGTGGTGTTATAACCCTAAATTGCACCACACATGCTTACCTGTCATCAGGCCAACTCATATCCCTTCTTTACCAAAGCACTGTTGAACAACTCTTTGAAAATCCTCTTTTATAAAGGCCCATGCACCCTACTACATTACTACATGCGTGTACATGTTGGATGACCCAAAATAGCCCACATGGACCGACAAAAGCACGAAAAAAGGAAATTTTTCGACGGAACACAAAAGCTATGGGTGAGTTAACTGAAACTCCAGGCCATGCATGGCCGAGGGTTCGTCCAAATACCTAGCTCCTTCTAGCCTATAAAATAAGGGGTAAGGGTCTTATTTGAAGGAGGAAAAATGTAGCAAATAAACTCTGCCCATTTTTGTATTCCCATTGTCCCAACCCTTTAGCCTTTCCTAATGCCAAAGGAGATACAAAGCAAAGTAGTTGGAGGACAGTAGAAGAGGAGCCAAGGATCAGGTTCCCGGAGTGGTGGCCGATCCCAGCTTTTGTAAGTTGAATCATTCAAAGTAATAAAGAAAATGCTTTTCCCATCCCAATTCATGAACTTTTTATAGTTTTATTAGTATATGTTTTGATTTCTAACCCATTAGTATATAAGTAGGATGCATGCATAGTTGTTGCTTGTCTTGTATGAAGGTCAGCTTTGGAAGGAGTATTGTGAACAAGTAATCAAGTACAACAGAGGATCGACATCAAATGTCGAAAACGAGGTAGGTTGATCTTTCTATGCATTTACTAAGAAAAGGGGATTTAAATCTAGGGATTAGGCCATAATTGTTTTTCTTGCTTTTTGCTTGTTGGTATTTTTCCTTTCTGCTTTATCAAGCATTTAAATTAAAAAAAATATCTTTCCATTTTCTTATTTGGTTGAAGAATGTGGTTCTGCATTATTAGCCAAGGAAAATTCATTTATTTCATAAGTTTTTTCAGTTTACTTAGATCATAAGTAGCTTGTAGTCAAGTGAAATTTCTTTTGAGTTTGTTGTCCAAAATCTTAGAAAATTAAAAATATTTATTTTGAAAAGTTGTTGAAATTTTGCATTAAGTAAAAGTTTTGTTTCCAGATTTTTTCTTTCGTCTTTTACACAACATCAGTTTCACTTTCATACCCCTTGATGTAAGACAAAGCCATAAAATTAACGCTAAATTTAAAATCTACTAGACTTTTATGTTTGTAGGGTTCACCAACTAGTTCAGGATTAGGACCTTGGATTAGGTTGGAGAGGAAACTCTTCAAGGCCATTTAAAATCAAACATTAGAGTCTGAGTTAGGGAGTGTCTAAGTCTAGTTCCATGAAAGTTATCCGGGACCCCCATCTAACACAAGGGATAAACACGAGGTCACGTGTGGAAAGGTAGCGGAGATAACCCCTCCAAAGCTGGACCAATCGTAGTGGAGAACACATATAGAGGGCGTGTCTTGGGATTCCGTCATTTTCATTTTCCATGGGGCTTCGTGGGTTTCGAATCCATTCGAGGTCCTCAGTTTTCTTCCGGACCATTTTCTCTCGATACCCTTGACATGTTTCGGGCTCGATACCCTGCTCATTGTGGTCTACCTGACTTTCAACTGTACCCGCCTAGTAACTGTTCGCGCGCTGGCAACCTAGTTGCCAATCTTGTTTAGGGACATACACAGGTGACTGTGGGGGTATACCATGGTACCTAGGATACAAATTAGGCCACACTTTGTAGAGTATACCCAGAGGGTGCTTCCGTGTTCGAGTTGCACTTGCATCGGTAAGTTTCTCTAGTGTTGGTTGTTGTAATTGTTATTCCAATTAATTTAGTGTTCACTTGTCTTATCTTCTAGGGTCTTTTTTAGTGTGTGTTACTTTTGAATGTTTAGACTACCTTAGAGTGTCTTGGATCTTCTCACACAGTGGAGGATCCCAAGCTCCACCGATCACGAAGGCTTCTTGTCATGCCATCAGTTACACTGGAGCCACCCCCGCCACCATTAACGCGAAAGCTAGACCAACAAGGGTCTATTGAAGCGACCGGGTTACAAGCCATTGTGTCCGACCAACCCCCGGAGGAATCGACCATTTTGGACCTTGAAGCAACCACTCTTGGCCCGATTGAAACCCCAACCACTGATTTCTTGGCACCTTTCATCATACCAATTTAATTTTACGAGCTCCAAGCAGTGTTGCACACAACAATGGAAACAAATGTTGTTACTACTTTTGGGAATTCTTCAATTCCCACCACGGTTGTCGCCACAGGAGAGATTTCACCTCCTAACCCATCGTCGTCGGTCCGAGCCACCATGGTCTCGACCGCAACTACTTTGCACAGTGGTCCGATCCTGTCTTTGGCTGCGGCCACAACCCCTTTCACACCAAGTGCGACAGGCCCTTTGTTCTCATATGGGATGCCTAGTTCAGGTACAAGTCCTGTACTTTCTTACTCCACTTTACAGACTTTAGGTCTGGGGGCAGGGAGCTCTAGCACTCCTCTGCAAGGTCACATGGGGGGCACTCCTGCTCCTTTTAATTCTTTCCCTTACGGAGGAGGTCATATCCCTCCTTCATACCCTTCACTCGGTGGCTTGCATCAGCAATCCGCTGGGCAGCCTACTCACAATATTTTATTTGGAGCGGGGAGTCAAGGACCACCTTCACATAGTCCGTCGATAGGTTCGACACGGTTTTCTTTGAACGGAACGTTTGGTAACAACACCTTCTTGTTAGCTTCTTTCCCGACTGGGGCAACCCCATTTTTGGACAATCTACTCCTATGCAGGGTACTATTCTTGCACAGGGGGAAAACCTAGCAGTACCTTGGAATTCAGGGCAGGGATCTGTTCCCTCGTCCGGAATGCCAATCTAGGGTAATTCTTTCCACAATCAATGGAACCCCGGACAAACTACTATGCCTATCCCCATGGGACCAGCATGGGGTAATTCTTCCCAAAGTCCTTCGAATATAATGCATGCCCAACAGTCTATGTCCTATTTGGGAAATCAGCCGATGATGTCTCCACATATGAAAAATCCATACGCTGGCCAGGGCCATGGTTTCTACCAGAATCCGGGCCAACAACCAAACTTTTCCTGGCAACCCGGTGCCATTCAAACTCCAGGACCCTTTTTCCTAGGTTATCACCAACAACCCAAACTACCTTTCCTGGCGACTTTACAGTTGCCAGATTTGACAAGGTTTTTGAATGACCCTATTTGTCACGATCCGCGTTGGACTCCTATGCCGACGAAGTTGCCTTTGTACATTCCAAAGTTCAAAGCCAAGCCTAACGAAGATCTAGGAGATCATGTGACTACCTTTCATCTTTGGTGCTCATCTAACTCATTGAAAGATGACTTCGTATAGTTGTGATTGTTTCAAGGTACTCTCATTGGGAGTGCCACGAAATGGTACATTGAGCTCGATCACTCAAGATACTCTTCTTTTGGCGAACTGGCGATGGCTTTCATGAACCATTTCCAGTTACCTGTGAGATACGACGCTGGCACAGAGCTGCTCACCAATTTCGAACAAACAACAACGGACCATATCTCTGATCACATCCGAGAATGGAGATGCTGGAAGAGTTTAATCAAGGTACCAGTCCCACCAGCATTCCTTCTAGAGTGGTTCCTTAAGTCTTTGGTCCCGCAGTTATCCAAAGACATTGAGACGTCAGGAGTTTTCTCCGAAGAAGACGCCATCATGAGGGCTCAATAGTTTGAGCTCATATATTCTCAGTCTAGTTTATTATACAACATCTTGCCAGATGCGCCACATTCAATATTGGATAAAACTAGACAGAGATTTGGACCACATGTCGATGGTATTGTTGGTTTAGCACAAACAAATCCTACTGAGCAATTGACACAGAAGTTAGCTATACAACACATAGTGGCCAGTCAAACTACTGCTTTGGCTACTCCCCATACCAAAACATCGGAGGTACACACAGTGCAGTCGACTAACCCAAAGGCCACCCAGTAGCCTAAAGGGAAGAAAAAACAACGAAAGAAGGGTAAGGGGGATAAAAACACCACCGATAATGCTGACAGGGACAACACTGAAAAATAGAAGGCGAGGTATCCATGCAACTTGTGCGCGGAAGACCACCCGACCCATCTATGTCCTCGACTTGCAGAAGCCCAAAAATTTGTCACGTAGCAACAACAGGCGGTGTTGACTAATCCATTTCAACATGGACAAAATCTAACTCAAGCCTCTGCAAGCACAGAAGGGGGTAGCCAAGAACCTTGTCTGCCTCCAAACAACCCCACATCCGCGAACGTATATATGGTTAGGGCTGATGCTTTTATATCGACTAGAGCGCACGACTATAGTAAACCAAGCGCTTCTGAGAAGGGTAAAGAAGTTGACCTCCCATCTCTTCCTCTACAGATTGAGAAGACGTTGGGAGAAACAATGAAACACATTCCAAATGGTGCATTTAAAAAAGCTTCTCATAACCCAAATGCAAGGGCCACCCAGAACTACTCTGTGGTGGAGGATTTATCACAAACCCTTGTGCGATGTTTGCTTTGGACGTCCTCCAAAGCTTCCCTTCCCAGAGGAAAGCCTTATTAACTTCTTTAGGCCCTACCGAGACTTGTAATCTGGGTACCAACATGTTGGATACAACCGACTTAAAACCTCGTCTGCCTTACCACGTAGTGTATCAAATAGTAGTGTCTTATCCCATGAAAATTTTTACTCGGAATATCTTTCGCACAGTGGTTGATGAGGGAACCTCGACATGCGTTATGTCGTTGGCATGTTGGAAGGCCATTAGCCAGCCCATTTTGTCTCCATCACCTACTCTCCTCACTGCTTTTGACGGTCGTTCGTTCTGACCACATGGCATCATTCCTTCTTTCTCCGTGCAGTTAGGAGGGAAGACCGTGTGTGTCGAAGTAGAGGTAGTCGATGCTCCCCTCGACTATAACCTCTTGTTAGGAAGGAGTTGGACTTATTCTATGCAAGCTATGGTTGCTACAGTTTTCTGGGTCTTGTTGTTTTCACATGAGGACCGAATAGTGACCATCGATCAATTGTCTATCTCCCGACCTGACCCTGCTTTGGGGGCATCCACGGTCCCAATGATCGATAATCCTCAACCAGGTGTCCTTAACGTAGGAGTTGGTTTGTGCCCATCCTTGATGGGTACCTTCGATTACCTGCCCCCTCACGGTGACATCAAATTTATATCCAATCACCATAAGGTTGATATTTTTCAAGTTTCGTCGTTCTGCACGACTTACTTCGAGGATCCCTGAATACTTCCTTCCCCATCGACCACGATGGATGAGACAGGGCACCTAGGCATGTACATGCCCTTGTCTATAGCTGAAGTAGCATACTTTTTAGTCTAGCAAGATTTAGCTAACACTAATTCGACTCCTGCACAAGAGTTAGATCCACTTCTAGAGCCTATTTGGGCTCAGGGTTCTCTCGCTACCACCGATTCGTTAGACTTAGTCTTGCCTTCTGATGAAGTAGTAATTGAAGCAATGACTAGTCCAGACAAACCTTGGGAAGATCTTCATCATAGATCATATTTCCTCCCAGAGTTAAGTCGAATCAAAGCAGGAGAATTCACTGTGACTATGACTGGAAATAGGTCTTGTCATACTAATCCCTTAGCTACACACAAGATCTATGATGAGGGTAATATGGAAACCATTGCTGAAACAATACCTATCAATATCTCCAGAACCCCTGGCGTCATAGACAATGTTTTCGTCGGAGCATACAGCTCCCCCGAGGAGATGCTAGGCATCGACCCACAAAGAGTCTATCAGGAGCTAACTTTGTTGTTTTTCAAGCTCTCTTTGAGATCCGAAAGCAACATCCAGTGAGACTGCATTTATTCTTTTCGATCTCGTCCAGATTAACTGAGAAAAGTAACCATTATGGAGTCTTCTTTAAGCCCTTTTCAGACTCCTTAAAGATGAAAAGATTACCGAGTGACCTTGTTTCTTCACACTCGTTCAATTGGTCTAGAAGAACATTCCTTAAACGGGTCTTCTTTTAAACCCTTTTCAGACCTTGTAAACATGAAAAGATTTTCGAGCGATCTTGTGGCCTTTCACGCTCGTTAAACTGAAATTTGAAGTCACGTTTGTCTGGCGGTAGTTTACCCCTTTTTCGGTCTGGACGGTTAACTGTACGAACAAAGGTATACTCTATGTAACTTCAGCTCTATAGAAGATTACTCTCAGGTATAATTTTATCCCTTTTTCGGGCCTGAGGGACTAAACTTACGAAGAAGGAACCCCCACGGAGTCCATAGTTAAGCTCTTTTCAAACTCCCTAAAATTGAAAAGATTGTCGAGTGATCTTGTCCTTCTTAATTAAGGTTAGTTGTCATTGATGTCAACCCTTGAAGAAAGACCCATAGCAAAAAGGTTTGGGTAATGGAACCAATATTGTTTGATGTAAGTATGAATCATTATTTTTTTCCATGGTTGATAAGAAGTACATATGGATGAACTCCAAAGTGGTCCCCTTATGGTGAAAGCCCTCACAGGAAGACGCTTTGTGGAGTAGGAGAACCCATGCTTAATTGTGAAATAATGAGATGAAGGAAAGTGAATTTGTCAGGGAAAATATCCTAGATGGACAGTTCTTGTCATGTCATTTCCGGTGGTATGTGGAACGTCACATAATTCCTCACGGTTAGAGAGTTATGGCCATGAGAAGTTGGAGACCCCAGGTTTG
>ML776682.1:1399865-1417312 GCA_009831015.1 Picea engelmannii | reverse complement strand
TTGTAGCCTGAGAAACTAGGGGGTTGGAGCCTCCTTCCAGTTGCAGTTGGAAAACAAAGGAAGTTGGTGCTTCCAATGAATGTAATTCTTCAAGACATATAAGAAAAAGTATTATGTGGTTTTCTCCCAATTTGGGTTTCCACGTAAAACACGGGTGTACTGTGTATGTGTGTGATTGTTTATTTATTACTGCTCATTATTGGATAATAATTCTACATTGATATAACATTTAAAGAAAAAGGATTATAATTACGTTATTACTGATTCACCCCCCCTCTCAGTAATCCAACATCACGCTCATTAAACTAAAATTTGAAGTCACGTCTGTCTGGAGGTAGTTTACCCCTTTTTTGGTCTGGACGATCAACTGTACGAACAAAGGTATACTCTATGGAACTTCATCTCTATAGAAGAGTACTCTCAGGTATAATTTTATCCCTTTTTCAGGCCTGAGGGACTAAACTTACAAAGAAGAAACCCCCGCGGAGTCCATAGTTAAGCTCTTTTCAGACTCCCTAAAATTGAAAAGATTGTCGAGTGATCTTGTCCTTGTCACACTCGTTAAAATGGTTTCGAATCGACGTCTTATCGGTGCTAGTTTACCCCTTTTTCGAACCGACTAGACTATCTTCGAAAAAGGTACCCCAACGAAGTCTCCTTTTATTTATTTTTTTCAGACTCTCTAAACATGAAAAACCACCAACCTTACCTTCTCTGGGCTCATTAAACTTACATTGAAGGATGTTACCATTGTGTGTTTTATTAACCGCGTTTGCATACCTTATATGTCAGCCTGATAACAATTTGCTTCTTCATCTTAACACCCTTGGCCCCTGGAGGATTTTTCCTGAGTATCATTCTACTAGAACATCAGTCTTGTCCTTGTGCCTTGAACTTGTATGTTTGCAACACTCGTTCCTCCTTTGTAACGTAATATTCATTTATTCTTTTTTCCACAATTATTGAAAAGGAAAAAACAAAAAAATCAAATATACCCCAAAAAGAGGAAGGGAAAAGTATTTTCTTTATTGGCAGCATAATGAGTCGCCCTTGGATAAATCATATCTGTCTGTTTTTTCATCAGACTATGGGATGTAGTACGACCTTAGGAAGATTTTTCTCACTATATAGAGTTGTTTCCTCCACCGTTTGGTTATCCTTCCAAACATATGGAGAGTTTGCGTTGCCTCCTGCTTCGTAGACTTATGATTAATGCCATGCTGCCTGAGTCTCATCATTTGTCATACTATTATCCAAGGGAAGATTGTCACCAAGCCTGAGTCAGCCCCTGTGCAATATGTCTCTTGTCCTCATACCCGGCCATCCTGAACATCCAATCAAGTCCTTGTTTGAAATCACTGAAGCCTTCAGTCTGATCCTCAAGATTATCAAGTCCATGACTGAAGAGTCGTCGAAGACCTCGGGTAGTGTAGTTGTACACTCATATTACACTCCTACTTGAGTTTTGAAGATTTTGAAGTTGTTGCTTGAGCTCTGAAGATCTCATCTCCAACCATCAAGCCGTATCAGCTTCTAAAAGATGGATACTCTATATGTATATCTTTTCGATTTCGAGATGTAGCTCCTCTATGTATTATTCACGGCTACTCTTTATATAGTTATATGACATGGATCTAAAATGTATTCGATTGGTAGCCATGATTCTATTTTATCCCGAGCATGGGTATGCCCGCCTCGGTGAGACATTTGTTATTTTGCAGATGGCACCTCCTGGTTCCTAATCCTTGGGCTCAATTGTTCGGCACATCAATAAAGATTGGTAATGTATTTCGGCCATCAGATGCTCTTCTAACCTCACACATTAGGGGGCATCTGTTATAACCCTAAATTTCACCACACATTCTTACCTGGCATCAGGACAACTCATATCCCTTCTTTACCAAAGCACTGTTGAACAACTCTTTGAAAATCCTCTTTTATAAAGGCCCACGCGCCCTACTCCATTACTACATGCGTGTACACACTGGCTGACCCAAAACAACCCGCGTGGACTGACAAAGCATGAAAAAAGGAAAGTTGTCGACGGAACACAAAAGCTATGGGTGAGTTAACTAAAACTTCCGACCATGCATGGCCGAGGGTTCGTCCAAATACCTAGCTCCTTCTAGCCTATAAAAGAAGGGGTAGGGGTCCCATTTGAAGGAGGAAAAATATAGCAAAGAAACTCTACCCATTTGCGTATTCCCATTGTCCTAACCCTTTAGCCTTTCCTGATGCCAAAGGAGATACAAAGCAAAGCAGTTGGAGGACAGTAGAAGAGGAACCCAGGATTAGGTTCACGGAGCGGTGGCCAGTCTCAGCTTTTGTAAGTTGACTCATTCAAAGTAATAAAGAAAATCCTTTTCCCATCCTAATTCATGAACTTTTTATAGTTTGATTAGTATATGTTTTGATTTCTAACCCATTAGTATATAAGTAGGATGCATGCATAGTTGTTGCTTGTCTTGTATGCAGGTCAAATTTGGAAGGAGTATTGCGAACAAGTAATCAAGTACAATGGAGGATCGACATCAAACATTGGAAATGAGGTAGGTTGATCTTTCCATGCATTTACTAAGAAAAGGGGATTTAAATCTAGGGATGAAGGTAGAAAGTAGTTTTTATTCGATCATATCTGCATGCAAAGTATGAACTCTATTTGCTAGTCTGTAGGGAGATTTCCCTCACAACAGGTGGTGAATCTCAAAGCCCAGGGAGCTGGTAGTGGCATGAACATAGAGGACTACATAGCCACTCATTGTGTTGCAGGCACAGAAAAGGTAGGGATCCAACTCTCCATTAGGGTGATCAACAACATGAGTTTGAAGATCATTGTTCTTGTACTTACACGGATCATGGAGTCGGCCTCATTGCATCAGGAATCAAGGCCACTTATGTTCAACTGAGTGGATTTATTAAGACCTATGGATTATGATTGGTGCACCTCACTATTGGATAACATGAAGAGCTAGCTGACAGACTACAAACAGGGTAGGAAGAGGAACTTCAGGTTCGCATCTATCTTATGTATTTTTTTCTTCGAGTGGGTTCCAGGATTGAACCCTAGAGTCGATATCATTATGCATGGACCATGTGATCCATCCATGTCATGTTGGACCGAGGTGATGAGGTGATAGGGTGTCAACCCCCCTACAATGATGAGTTCTTCTTCTAGTGACGTCAACAGGTGATAGCCCTGGATGAATACCCTTCTGCAGGGATAGACTTCAGAGGAGATCCAAACATGCCATTTCCACCAGGCTCTACCTACGGTGATATAGGTATGAAATTTTTTTATATATTTCATTTTTTTGTATTTTTTTAAAAGAGTAAAAAACACAAATATTTTGGATGGTGTCAAGTATTTAACAAAAATTATTTCTTATGCAGATGTGGTCCACGATGGCTGGATGGATTTCCATGACACCGGTGGATGAACCGGGGGGATGAGCCAGAGGGAGGAGATGCAGAGAGAGTGCTTCAAAATGTGCAGGGCAACATGTCTTGTTTGATGCGTCGAGTTCCAATGGTTCAGGTAGAGGGTCTTCCAGAGGCGATGCAGCAGCAGGTGGTAGGTGTGCCCCATGCATGGGTGCAACTCTTCTGGTGTCTTGCAAACATCGTAGTATGCTATCATGACACACATCCATTGCCACAGACATAGATGTCATGGACATTATATCTATCGATTCTATATGTATTTTGAGGGTGAAAGCCCCATTTTGTTCTATGACATCATATTTTTTGAAGAGATGAAATACAAAAACATTGGTCTTTAGCTTTACTTATATATGATACAATGTATACATTGATGTGTTTTCTTTACTTTAGTCATGTGACAAATGCCAATCTAAGACATAATTAGCATATGCATCGGATACATGATTAGAAATTCTAGGTATGTAATGATAAGAAATAAAATCAAAGTGTCGTTCCAAAATTCATACATGTAGGAATCATCAAAGCAGGGTAGGGTCTCACACACGGTAACTATCATTCAGCTGAAATACTACCAACTGGGAGTCTAGGAGAAATTCTAAATATTGAACATCATGATAAATGGCATCATGTAAAATCTCTATAACGATGCTATGCTCAGCCACATTGTTCGTTGATGGCCCTAGACAAACACCACCTGAAGACACCAGTTGCCCTCAGGTGAGTAAATAACCCAAGAGGTGGAAACCAAGTTCCATGTATGACGATTGGCACTATCTATGGATCCTAAGTAAATAGAATATTTCATTGACATTTTCCAACCAAGGGAAAAATCGATAAGCAAGTCGAATGACTCAAAGGAAAAGATATATATATACACTAAGAAACACTAGTATAAAAAGAGTCACACCCAATATTGAGGGCTTAAGTGTAATATATTTTGAGGTAGAGCCCATTTCTGGGCTCAACCAGCATATTCCCTTCATAATATTCTAACTCATATGCTCATTTTTACAAATCACATCGCATGATATAAGGACCGTGTCACATGGGGTTAAACTTTCATGCCCCCAATGGTTCTTTGGCTTGGTCATACAAGAGGACCAATTCACCCTCAGTGTACTAACAAGGACAGACATGCCTATCATATTGAAACTTGACACATCATTTATTCACTTTTGTATCCATAAAGGTATCTTGACAATAAGCAAGAGTATCCATCAAGACAACTATGTAACCATAAAAAAGTTTCTAGGGCATATCTGAGCCCATAGAATGCATATCTGGAAGTTGCTTCAGCCTTCAAGAACCTGGCATCCGCTCACACTCAAATCTTCATGACTTCCTTCAATTGTACGTGCTTTGTCCTCCTCCAGCCTGCATGCGTACGCACTCTGGCTCACTGCAACCCGCGTATGTACGCTCTCTGGCCCACTGTTTCTCACGTACTCCTTCAAAAATGAGGGTTTCTAAACTTCTGAAACTTTCACCGTTGTGATGTCATACTTGTGGAAACTTTGATGCATCCATGAGATCCTCTAGTCAATCTCTCTCTCAGAATAGATCTTCAAGATATGCTCAAGAGATGTCTTTATAAGACACCCCTTGCCTCTTATTTATACTCTCCAATTAGCTTCCTTAGAATAATATTCTTGGCCACTTTGTCCACATAGCCACTTTGTCCACATAGTCACTTATGTCCAACTTTGTCCAATTTGCCACTTGTCCATATATCCAATAGCCACTTGACCACTTAACCCACTTTCCTCATTTTAGGTTTAACTACTTTCCATAATTAGAAATTTCTCCATTTACTTTATTATTTAAATAATCCTCTTTGACTTTATCACTTCACTTTATTATTTAAACAATTTCTTCTTTGTAAGTACTTTGACATCTTTGACCTTTTGGCGCTTCTTGCCATCATATGAGGGTCCTCCAACTTCGTAAGGTCGTAACTCTCAAACCGTGAGGAGTTATGTGACGTTCCACATACCACCAGAAATGGCATGACAAGAATTATCCATCTATGATAGTTTCACTGACAAATTCATTGATATTCATCTCATTATTCCACAATTAAGCATGGGTTCTCTAACCATACTTCTAGGATAACTCAACCGCAAAGTGTCTTCCCGTGAGAGCTTTCACCATAAGGGGACCAATTTGGAGTTCATCCATTTGTACTCCTTATCAACCATGATAATACAATAACAAGTAATATTTACATCATTCCAACTATGAATCATATATCAATGAAACAACATCAATCCATCTTTATCTATGCATCATATATCAATGACAACTCATTGATCCATCTTCATCTATGCATGACATCATATAAATATGACTCCACTTGGCATCAATCTATTGACATCAAGGACAATACATGATCCATCAATATACTATGACAAGACATTTTTCTTTTGACATCAATACTTTGACATCAATCCTCTGGCATCAATGACAACATGATCCAACAATATCCCCCTTTGGCATTGGTAGAAATACCAACATTGATGTCAACACCAATCATTGATGGAAACATGTAGAAAAGGCATTGCTCTACATCAATAGTCATCTTAATCACATCAATGTGACTATCTCTCATGCTTTGACATCAATGGAAAAGGGTAGTTCTCTCCTTGGGGTTACTCCCCCTGCCTGAACTCTCCTTGGGGCTGCTCCCCCTACCTGAATTCCTTTTATATTCCTTTGAATAATCTCTCATGTTTTGAACAAGGGATATCACTCTAATGTAATGTTGAATATATATTGTTCATGCTCCCCCTATGACTATCGCTCCCCCTGGAACTATGCCTCTGTGCTCTTTCTCCAAGTATAGGGCTCTTGTACCAAGTATGCATCTGATTAATATCTCCTCCTGTAATCATGGGAAGAAGAATGACTCCTTCTACGGGTATGTCTCCCCTTATATTCTCTGCAATATGAAAAATACACTATCGTTGCAATATGCTTCTACTGCAAATGCTATTGCTCAATTGGAACAAGATCAACCACTCTTTCTATGACGATCCTTGGACCTGTTCATGCATCAAACTCGTGCCATACCATACATCATGAAGAAAAAGATATGTCAACAATGAAATAGAGAATCATGAACAAAACATAAACCAAGTACATCTCGTGCCATGTTGTGTTCCCACCATGCACAACACCTATGTACATTAATACCATAGAATATTCCATAAGATATCATCAATGGAGTGCATCAACCATATGTCTCTACCAACATGCCAACCATGTGCCACAAAAACGTTTCTTATCACTCATGATATGCCTCCACCATGAACCAAGTGCCACAACCATGTATCTCAATCAATCAAGTGTCCCATACCATATACCATGTACCAAAGTGTATGCTAAACAAGTAATACCAATGGTGTACTTTAGCCAAGTACTATCATCCACAAACATATACCATCTATGAGTGCATCAAGATTCCACTAAACATTTATCACCACCTATACCAAGCAAGTGCATCAACCATTCATCAATACCACAACAATATGAACTACAATCAATATGTTTCCTCATACATGTATGCCATATCCACCATAAAACATGTGCCAATCATAATGCTAGCAAGTGCCTCTAACAATGTACCAAAAGTTTACCAATCATGCATCAAATATATATCAAGATATGACTCATAAATGATGTACAACATGACCACCTCATCAACTCATCAACTACATGTCCCACTATGTAGCTCATCCTCATGCCAAATTCATGCACCAAGATATCCAACAAATATGCATCTAACAATACATCATAAGATATATCAAGGGAACTCAAAATATGTATCAGCCATGTATCCTAATAGATCTGCATCAACTTCCATTCACTATAGAAAATACTACTCATACAAAGATACATGTGCTAGAAGTGTTCCTCAATAGATCAATGTTATCTCTAGCTAGCATCATCATGATATATCTCATAACCAAAGTTCCATAACTTTACTGTCACAACCAACATTGTTCCTTAACAGAAAAGTGTATCAATCCACACTCTAGGGTTAGTACCATACATCAAATATAGTCTTCCAACACTTAACCATATGTCATCACCATACATGCATCAATTATGTATGACAACATGTAATCATGAAAACCTACAACAAACCATGTCAGATCTTGCAACAAACCAATTCAGACCCTGCAACATAGAGTTATACCACTATACCATGCTACAACTCATGTGCATATCCCCTTTCCCAAGGCTCTTTACCACAGATACACGTCTTGCTGCACAGACATCTCACGTATGTACGCGACCTATTCATAGGTCAGCTAGCATATGTACACAACTGTTTCCATTGTAACCTGCGTATGCTTCTGAAGATGAAAAACTCGATCTTCCCTTAAGGCTTCCATTCTATTCTGACTGTTCAGTTTTCTTCACCCACTTCTGAAGATGTCCCAGCTTCTCAGAACTTGAGCTCTGAGCTTCCATCTTTTCAAAAATGTCTTCCTTCCTAACTTCATGCCTTCTTCTAGTCATGTTATATGAATTCCTCATCATGGACTTTCTTCTTGTGTTCCAGCAATTCTAGGATTTGTG
Source organism: Picea engelmannii (assembly GCA_009831015.1). Taxonomy (NCBI): domain Eukaryota; kingdom Viridiplantae; phylum Streptophyta; class Pinopsida; order Pinales; family Pinaceae; genus Picea; species Picea engelmannii. The sequence goes on along the minus strand of ML776682.1, from coordinate 1,409,287 downwards.
GCCAAATCCACTACAGTTGTAGCATCTCATGGTGTGACAATGAACAACAATGTGTCCTACATGATCACATCTCCAACACCTTAGGGTGTTATGAAATCTTTCATTATCTCTCCTTGCCTAAAGTTTGCATTTCAAATCTTTGTGACCATATACATTACATATGTAACATAGACCATGAAAAACATTTTCATACCTTTTCTTTGGTGTCCATCTTGAAGGTGTCTCTCTTCTTTGAGGTGTAAATATGGCTTCTTGATGTCTTCCTTTCTTTTTTCTTTTGAAAATTTCCTTGCCTTGCGTAGATGGTTGACTTGCAACATTATTTTCATCCTTTGAGAGTGAGGGACCTACCTCATGCTTATTTGAGATGCTTGCTTCAACATGTGTAGCTTCTTTGTTGTATCCAAGACCTGATTTATCATTTGGTGATCTTTGTCTATCCAATATCTCATTCAATATTTTTAAGTTATTCAAGAATTTGTTTGACTTCTCTAATTTCTTTCTAAGATCAACAACTTCATCTTCCAACTTATGACATGACTCTTTCTTTTCATTTACTTGATTCTTTAATAGTTCCTCTATCATTTTGGCTTCTTCAATTTGGGTCTTGAGATGGACATTAACTTCAAGACTTTTGCTAATATCATCATCTACCTTCTTATTTTCTCTTATTTCATTCTTTAGTCTTTTGATCTCTTCTTCTTTTTCTTCTAATTGAGTCTTTTTACTTTCTTCTTGTTCTTTGAGCATTTACTTTAACTTCAAGATATGCCTTTGATTCTTTTTAAGAAACTTTTTAGTGTTCTCAGAAAGATAGTTATATTGTATGTAACAATGGTCATAGTTGTATTCAAATAGACCCCATTCAAATTTATTTTTAATCTCTGATATTTCTTCTTCTACTTCTTCCATGGGATGACTATCATCTAACTCTACACAAACTATTTCTAGATTTTCTTCTTCACTTGTAGAGAAATATTCAACATCCTCACTTTTTGAAATACTGCAATCAGGGGATTTTGGATATTATTTTCCTTCATTGATCTTGATGGAATTGTATTCAAGGTCTTCCTTTTTTCTTTGTTATGTCTTCTATAGCTTTAGCGATATATCCTTGGCGGAAGTGCATTGTCCCATGCTCTCTTTGATAGAACTTGAGAGTCCACTAAGAATGGTCTTGAGAGCCAACGCATCATTCTTCTTGTATTCCCTTTGAGATGCAAACTTTGACTTGTTCTTAAAAGGAACTGATCCACCAATAGCTACTTTCCAAACACCCGCTCCTATTTCCTTCAAATGCACTTTCATTTCTATTCTCCATGTAGAATAATTTTCCTCATCAAGGATCGGAACTTCATCATCCATTTGTGTGTCCATGGATATCCTCCAAGCTTGTTAAGGATTATAGTGAAGGCCCTCTTTAATACCAATTGTTGGACATGCCAACCACACTGAGAGAGGGGGGGTGAATCAATGTAGGGATCTTTTTCTTCTTCCCTTCACAAAAACTCCTTAGTTAGCAATCATTATTTACTCATAACTTATTGTTGTCATTTATAACCAGCTAAATGTGAACATACATCAGCAACATATATCATCAATAAGTCATCACCACAAGGAACACAAAGAAAAAAAGATGTATGTACAATTTTATTTTTATTATGGACTATAATCCTTGGGTTATCAACAACAACTGAATAGAGTTACAACTCCATAAGAGCACCAGCTCTATAATGCAAGACTTAGCTTACACAACTTAGCACCAACTGAGAAGAGGAATCAATCCTCAACAGAGACCAATCTATCAGCAGGTACGCGACCTGTCACTAGTGCAGCACACTATGCACACACCCTACCAGTAGTACAACTCATGTATGTACGCGACTTGTCTGTACTACAGCCTGCATATTCCTTCTGAACAATTAGGGTTTTCTCTCCATGAAAAACTCAGATCCTCTACAGCCTTCAGTCATATTCACTTTTGTCTTTCACAGTCCAATCTGTAACATAACCAATCTCAACACATCCATACTCTCCAACAACTTACACTCATGCTCCTCAACCATACAATATGAATGCTACTTAATTATGTATAAGCAACCAGTATACTATGGCAATCATATCAGTATTGAACCATAAGAGTCATGCTCACTCTATCAATAAACCAACATAACCATACCAAAACATCCATACCAAGAATACCTTAAGAATTCACCATACAATAAGCAAGAGTATCCATCAAGACAACTATGTAACCATACCAGAGTCTCTATGGCATATCTGAGCCCATAGAATGAATATATGGAACTTGCTTCAGCCTTCAAGAACCTGGCATCAACTCACACTCAAATCTTCATGTCTTCCTTCAATTGTATGCGCTTTGTCCTCCTTCTGCCCGCGTTGGTACGTTCTCTGGCTCACTGAAGCCCACGTATGTACGCTCTTTGGCTCAATGTTGCTAATGTAATCCTTCAGAAACTAGGGTTTCTTAATTTCTGAAACTTTCGTCATCATGATCTCAGACTTACGGAAACTTTGATGCGTCCATAAGATCCTCCAATCAATCTCTCTCTTAGAATATATCTTCAAGATATGCTCAAGAGATGTCTTTACAAGAGACCCTTTGCCTCTTTTTTATACTCTCCAATTAGCTTTCTTAAAAGCATCTTCTTGGCCACTTTGTCCACATAGTCACTTATGTCCAAATTTGTCTAATTTTCCACTTGACCATATATCCAATAGCCACTTGACCACTTAACCCACTTTCCTCATTTTAGGTTTAACTACATTCCATAATTAGAAAGTTCTCCATTTAATTTATTATTTAAATAATCATCTTTGACTTTATCACTTCACTTTATTATTTAAATAATTTCTTCTTTGTAAGTACTTTGACTTCTTTGACCTTTTGGGGCTTCTACCCATCATATGAGGGTCCTCCAACTTCATAAGTCCATAAATCTCAAACCGTGAGGAGTTATGTGACATTCCACATGCCACCAGAAATGGCATGACAAGCACTATCCATATAGGATAGTTTCACTGAAAAATTCATTGATATTCATCTCATTATTCCACAATTAAGCATGGGTTATCTAACCATACTTCTAGGATAACTCAACCGCAAAGTGTCTTCTCGTGAGGGCTTTCACCATAAGGGGACCACTTTGGAGTTCATCCATTTGTACTCCTTATCAACAATGATAAGACAATAATACGCCATCTTTACATCAATCCAACTATGCATCATATATCAATGAAACCACATCGGTCCATCTTTATCTATGCATCATATATCAATGACAACTCATTGATCCATCTTCATCTATGCATGACATCATATGATTAAGAATCCACTTGACATCAAGGACAATATATGATCCATCAATATACTATGACAAGACATTGTTCTTTTGACATCAATCCTTTGACATCAATTCTTTGGCATCAATGACAACATGATCCAGCAATCTCCCCCTTTGGCATTGATGGTAATACCAACATTGATGTGAACACAAATCATTGATGGAAACATGTAGACAAGGCATTTCTCTACATCAATAGTCATCTCAATCACATCAATGTGATTGTATTTTCCCCTTTGACATCAATGACAAAGGGTGGTTCTCTCCTTGGGGTTGCTCCCCCTGCCTGAACTCTCCTTCGGGCTGCTCCCCCCTGCCTGAATTCCTTTGATATTCCTCTGAGTAATATCTCCCCTTTTGAACAAGGGATATCACTCTGATGTAATGATGAATATATATCGCTCATGATCCCCCTATGACTATCACTCCCCCTAGAACTATGCCTCTGTGTTCTTTCTCCAAGTATAGGGCTCTTGTACCGAGTATGCATCTGATAAATATCTCCTCCTGGAATCATAGGAAGAAGAATGACTCCCTCTATGGGTATGTCTCCCCCTATCTTCTCTACAATATGAAAAATATGCTATCACTACAATATGCTTCTGTTGCAAATGTTATTGCTCAACCAAAACAAGATCAACCACTCTTTTTATGACGATCCTTGGAGTTGTTCATGCATCAAATGCGTGCGCAACCATACATCATGAAGAAAAATATATGTCAACGATGAAATAGATAATCATGAAAAAAACATCAACCAAGTACATCATGTGCCATGTTGTGTACCCACCATGCACAACACATATGTACATCAACCATGTACATCAATACCATATAATATTCCATAAGATATCATCAATGGAGTGTATCAACCATATGCCTCTACCAACATGCCAACCATGTGCCACAAACAAGTGTCATATTACTCATGATATGCCTCCACCATGAACCAAGTGCCACAACTATGTATCTCAATCAATCAAGTGTCTCATCCCATATATCATGTACCAAAGTATATGATAAACAAGTAATACCAATGGTGTACTTTAGCCAAGTATTATCATCCACAAACATATACCATCTATGAGTGCATCAACATTGCACTAAACATGGATCACCATCTGTACCAATCAAGTGCATCAACCATGCATCAATAGCACAACAAAATGAACTAAAATCAAGATGTGTCCTCATAAATGTATGCCATATCCACCATAAAACATGTGCTAATCATACTGCTAGCATATGCCTCTAACAATGTACCAAAAGTGTACCAATCATGCATCAACTCTAGATCAATCTATGACTCATAAATGATGTACAACATGTCCACCTCATCAACTCGTCAACTACATGTCCCACTATGTATCTCATCCTCATGCCAAATGCATGCACCAAGATATCCAACAAATATGCATCTAACAATACAACATAAGATATATCAAGGGAACTCAAAATATGTATCATCCATGTATCCTAATAGATCTGCCTCAACCTCCATTGACTACAGCAAATACTAAGCATCCAAATATACATGTGTTAGAAGTGTGCCTTAATAGATCAATGATATCTCTAGCTAGCATAATCATTTTATATCTCATAACCAAAGTGACATAACTTTGTCGTCACAACCATCATTGTTCCTCAACAGAAAAGCGTCTCAATCCACACTCTAGGGTTAGTACCATACATCAAATATAGTCTTCGAACACTTAACCATATGTCATCACCATACATGCATCAATTATGTATCCCAACATGTAATCATGAAAACTTGCAACAAACTATGTCAGATCCTGCAACAAACCAAGTCAGGCCTTGCAACATAGAGTTATACCATTATACCATGTTGCAACTCATGTGCATAGCCCCTTTCCGAAGGATCTTTACCACATATACATGGCCTACTACACAGACAACTCACGTATGTACGCGACCTATTCATAGGTCAGCTAGACCTATTCATATGTCAGCTAGCATATGTAAGTGACCTATTCATAGGTCAGCTAGTGTATGTACACAACTATTACCATTGTAACCCATGTATGCTTTTGAAGATGACAAACTCAATCTTCCCTTAAGGCTTCCATTCTATTCTGACTGTTCAGTTTTCCTCACCCACTTTTGAACGTCTCCCAGCTTTTCAGAACTTGAGCTCTGAGCTTCCATCTTTTCAAAAATGTCTTCCTTCCTAACTTCATGCCTTCTTATATTCATGCTATATGAAGTCCTCATCATGGACTTTCTTCTTGTGTTCCATCAATGCTAGGATTTGTGGCCAAATCTAGTACAGCTGCAACATCTCATGGTGTGACAATATGCAGCAATGTGTCCTACTTGATCACATCTCCAACACCTTAGGGTGTTATCAAAATCTTTCATTATCTCTTCTTGCATAACCTCTGCATTTCAAAGCTTTGTGACCATATATATTACATGAGTAACAGTGACCATGAAAAACATTTCCATACCTTTGCTTTGGTGTCCATATTGAAGGTGACTCTCTTCTTTGAGGTGTAAATATGGCTTCTTCATGTCTTCCTTTCTTTGTTCTTTTGAAACTTTCCTTGCCTTGTGTAGATGGTTGACTTGCAACATTATTTCCATCCTTGGAGAGTGAGGGACTTACCTCGTGCTTCTTTGAGGTGCTTGCTTCAACATGTGTAGCTTCTTTGTTGTATCCAAGACCTGATTTATCATTTGGTGATCTTTGACTATTCAAGATCTCATTCAAGATTGTTGACCTATTCAAGAATTTGTTTGACTTCTCTATTTTCTTTCTAAGATCAACAACTTCATCTTACAACTTATGACATGAGTCTTCCTTTTCATTTAGTTGATTCTTTAATTGTTCCTCTATCCTTTTGGCTTCTTCAATTTGGGTCTTGCAATGGACATTAACTTCAAGACTTTTTCTAATCTCATCATCTACCTTCTTATTTTCTCTTATTTCATTCTTTAGTATTTTGATCTCTTCTTCTTTTTCTTCTAATTGAGTCTTTTTACTTTCTTCTTGTTCTTTGAGCATTACCTTTAACTTCAATATATGCCTTTGATTCTTTTTAAGAAACTTTTTTTTGTTCTTGGAAAGAAAGCTATATTCTATGTAACAATGGTCGTAGTTTTATTCAAATAGACCCCATTAAACTTTATTTTTAAACTCTGATAGTTATTCTTCTACTTCTTCCATGGGATGACTATCATCTAACTCTACACAAACTATTTCTAGATTTTCTTCTACACTTGTAGAGAAATATTCAACATCATCACTTTTTGAAATATTGCAATCAGGGAATTTTGGAGATTCTTTACCTTCATTGATATTAATGGAATTGTCTTCAAGGTATTCCTTTTTTCTTTGGTATGTCTTCTATAGCTTTAGCCATACATCCTTGGTGGAAGTGCATTGTCCCATGTTCTCTTTGATAGAACTTGAGAGCCACTAAGAATGGTCTTGAGAGCCAATGCATCATTCTTCATTTCTTCCCTTTGAGCTGAAAATTTGACTTGTTATTCAAAGGAACTAATCCACCAATAGCTACTTTCCAAACACCTGCTCCTATTTCCTTCAAATGCACTTTCATTTCTATTCTCCATGTAGAATAATTTTCCTCATCAAGGATTGGAACTTCATCATCCATTTGTGTGTCCATGGATCTCCTCTAAGCTTGTTAAGTCTTATAGTGAAGGCATGCTCTGATACCAATTGTTGGACACACTGAACACACAGAGAGGGGGGGTGAATCAGTGTAGGGAATTGTTTCTTATTCCCTTCACAAAAACTCCTTAGTTAGAAATCACCATTTACTCATTACTTATTTCTATCATTTATAACCAATTAAATGTGAACATACATCAACAACATATATCATCAATAAGTCATCACCACAAGACACACAAAGAACACAAGATGTATGTACAATTTTATTTTTATTACGGACTACAATCCTTGGGTTATCAGCAACAAGTGAATACAGTTACAACTCCACAAGAGCACCAGCTATACAATGCAAGACTCAGCTTACACAACTCAGCACCAACTGAGAAGAGGAATCAATCCTCAACAGATACTAATCTATCAGTAGGTACATGACTTGTCAGTAGTGCAGCACACATATGTACGTTCCCTACCAATAGTATAGCTCACGTATGTACATTGCCTGTCTGTACTACAACCTGTTTATTCCTTCTGAACAACTAGGGTTTTCTCTCCATGAAAAACTCATATCGTCTACAACCTTCAGTCACATTAACTTTTGTAATTAACTATCCAATCTATACTATAACCAATCTCAACACATCCATACTCTCCAACAACTTACACCCATGCTCCTCAACCATACAATATGAATGCTACTTAATAATGTATAAGAAACCAGTACACTATGGAAATCATATCAGTGCTCAACCATAAGAGTGTTTTTTACTCTATTAATCAACCAACATAACCATACCACAACAACCATACCAACAATGCCTTAAGCATTCACCATACAATAAGCAAGAGTATCCATCAAGACAACTATGTAACCATACCAAAGTTTCTATGGCAGATCTGAGCCCATAGAATGCATATCTGGAACTTGCTTCAACCTTCAAGAACCTGGCATCAGCTCACACTCAAATATTCATGACATCCAACAATTGTGCACGCTCTATCCTCCATAAGCCCGCGTGTGTACGCACTTTGGCTCACTGCATCCTGTGCATGTACGCTCTCTTTCCCACTACTACTCACGTACTCCTTCAGAAAATAGGGTTTTGGAACTTCCAAAACTTCCATCGTCATGATCTTAGACTTACAGAAACTTTCATGTGTCCATGAGATCCTCCAATCAATCTGTTAAGAGCCAAACATCAATATAGCATAGAAAAATCTCAGAAAAAGTACTCAATGCCTTGAAAAAGAGATAATTTTAGATAATAAGCCTCTTCGAGGGGGCAACCTCCTTTTACCCCACTTAAATGTTCAAGTACAAGATGATTCAAAATAAAAATGTCTCCTTGGTATATATACGAGCCTAGGAGGTATAATTACAACTAATGGCCTAAAGCCGACATAAATAAAATAACATTACTAATCTAATATGCCCCAATTAAGGGTTAATGAGCCAATATTAGGGCTTAACATGCCGCTCCCCTTGAGACAAGTGTTGTCTTCAACGCTTGAGTAACTCTGGATGCTTCTGTATAAAATCCTCATCTTCCCAAGTGGAATCTTCAGCCGGTAGTTTCCTCCATTTAATGAGATACTCTAAAATGGATCTATTCCTCAGTTGGTGAATTTTTGTGTCAGTGATGGCTTCAAGCTCCAATATGATTTTTCCTTCCTCGTCAAGTTCTGGCAATATAGTTTGAACTGGGATCTTGTCGCCTATAACCTTCTTTAAGAATGAAACATGGAAAACTGGGTGTACTCGTGAAGATGTAGGCAACTCCAATTTGTATGCCATAGTACCAATATTTTGCAATACCTTATAAGGGCCATAGAACTTTGGTGATAATTTATTATCCTTCTTGGCTTGCTTGAGGGACATCTGTTTGTATGGTTGTAGTCTTAAAAATACCCAATCCCCTACTTCAAAAATTATTTCACTACGATGTTGATCTGCTTGTTGTTTCATGCGATTTTGTGCCATGGTCAAGTTGTCCTTTAAGATTTGGAGAACTTGTTGTTGATTCTCGATGTGATCTTCCACTGCTTGAACCTTAGATTTTTCTTTTAGAAAATAAGTGATGGAAGGAGGGTGGTATCCATAAATTGCCATAAATTGCCATAAATGGTGTCATTTTTGTTGCAGTATGAAAGGAAGTGTTATACCACCATTCTGCCAAGGTTAACCATTTGAACCATTGTGTTTGTTTATCAGAGACAAAGCAACGAAGGTATCCTTCCAGACATTTGTTCACTATATCAGTTTGTCCATCAGATTGAGGATGATAGGATGAGCTATGAGCCAATTGAGTACCCAAAGAAGAAAATAATTCTGTCCAAAAATGTCCAGTGAAGATGGGATCTCTGTCACTTACAATAATCTTTGGGCTGCCATGTAGCTT
>ML776682.1:1375825-1396571 GCA_009831015.1 Picea engelmannii | reverse complement strand
AAACCAAAGTTGGAGTTTCTCCATTCTTGATTCACCTTCTTTGTGTCCTCATCATGAATTTCATGGGATGCATTTTCACTTTCAAGTGTCTTCTCTGTTATGAAATTTTTCAATACTTCCATGATCTCCCCTTTTAAACCATCTATCTTAGTATCCAACTTAGCTTCCATTGAATCCATATTAGTGTCCAACTTAGCTTCTATTGAATCCATCAACTTAGCTTCCATTGAATCCATCTTCTTTTGTAGTTCATTTATGTCCCTACGCATTTCTTCACCTTCATCAAGAGTCCAATTAGGATTTTCTGGAGGCTTATTTTGTGTAGAAGGTCCCTTTTTCGGTGGCATGTTGGCTAAGTATCACTTTTGAATCTTGATTTTGAGGCGGTTCTACTAGACAATATTTATTCTATTCTATATCCCAAGTTTCGGCCCTTCTGGGTATGAAAATTTCTTTTAGGTAGTTCTCTGATATTTCTTCTCTGCAATGCCATGGGTCTGATCAAAATTGGATGTGCCAAGTGGAATTTACGGTAACTTCCTCACAACTTGCAGATTTTTGGCCTTTCCAGGAGATCTCACTTGTATAGCATGCCCCGTACAAAATAATTGATATCAAATTCTGAAACTCGCACCCAAAATACTACAGACTGTTCACGATCCAATGAAACCAGTCCCACTAAATTTGGATACTCTAGCAAGAAGTTATGATTGTTTTACCTGGAACACCTTCTTGAGACTAGTCAATAGGACTAGTCAGATACCCTATCTTACACAAGGTGTATATACAAATTTAAGATGACCCGGAAGATGAAATTTTTACCACAGATACATTACTAATTTCTGTAAATTTCCTCCAGATTTCAGGGTCTGAAACGTTACAGAAATTTTTTTATAGTGAAAATTCCGCAATGACTCATTTCAGGATGATTCCAGAACCCTATCTTGTACAGGCTGTATCTCCGAAAGTATAAGGCCTCAGGAGCTGAATTTTGAGCCCAACGTACCTTGATCCGTATACTAAATATCCTCCAAGTCGTTCCTTTAAAAACACTGTAGAGAAAAAGTTATAGTAAAAATTCTACGATGTCTCAGATGTAGCAACGAAACCCCAAGACCTTGAGCTCTGATACCATATGTTAAGAACCAAACATCAATATAGAATAGAAAAATCTCAGGAAAAGTACTCAACACCTTGAAAAAGAGATAATTTTAGATAATAAGCCTCTTCGAGAGGGCAACCTCCTTTTACCCCACTTAAATGTTCAAGTACAAGATGATTCAAAATAAAAATGTCTCCTTGGTATATATAGGAGACTAGGAGGTATAATTACAACTAATGGCCTAAAGCCGACATAAATAAAATAAAATTACTAATCTAATATGCCCCAATTAAGGGTTAATGAGCCAATATTAGGGCTTAACACAATCTCTCTCTCAGAATATATCTTCAAGATATGCTCAAGATATGTCTTTACAAGATACCCCTTTCCTATTATTTATACTCTCCAATTAGCTTCCTTAGAAGCATATTCTTGGAAACTTTGTCCACATAGTCACTTATGTCCAACTTTGTCCAATTTGCCACTTGTCCATATATCCAATAGCCACTTGACCACTTAACCCACTTTCCTCATTTTAAGGTTAACTAATTTCCATAATTAGAAAGTTCTCCATTTACTTTATTATTTAAATAATCCTCTTTGACTTTATCACTTCAATTTATTATTTAAATAATTTCTTCTTTGTAAGTACTTTGACTTCTTTGACCTTTGGGGGCTTCTAGCCATGATACAAGGGTCCTCCAACTTCGTAAGGCCATAACTCTCAAACCGTGAGGAGTTATGTGACGTTCCACATACCATCGGAAATGACATGACAAGCACTATCCATCTAGGATAGTTTCATGGAAAAATTCACTGATATTCATCTCATTATTCCACAATTAAGCCCAGGTTCTCTATCCATACTTCTAGGATAACTCAACCGCAAAGCGTCTTCCCATGAGGGATTTCACCATAAGGGGACCACTTTGGAGTTCGTACATTTGTAATTACTATCAACCATGATAAGACAATAATGAGTCATCTTTACATCAATCCAACTATGCATCATATATCAATGAAACCACATCGATCCATCATTATATATGCATCATATATCAATGACAACTCATTGATCCATCTTCATCTATGCATGACATCGTATGACTATGACTCCACTTGACATCAATCCATTGAAATCAAGGACAAAACATGATCCATCAATATACTATGACAAGACATTGTTCTTTTGACATCAATCATTTGACATTAATCCTTTGGCATCAATGACAACATGATCCAACACTCCTAACACGGTGTTGGGCTCAAGTTTTTCCATATTTTCCACCATACAAATTTACTCATCATTACACCTTATCCCCGCATTTCGTCAATAATATATTGCTAATTACACCATAAGCCTCCATTATCTCTTGTTATTCATCCTATGTGGTTAATACATAATTTTCCATATTTTTAGGGATTAAAAAGATGATTATACAATAGTTTTGTTGATGATGGTTTAATCATATGTTTCTATGTCCAAGCAACATGTTCATGTATTTTTCAGGTTCTGGTACACCACTTTCCATGTTCCGGTACCTGTATTGTTCTTGTTCTGGTACCCACACTCCATTTCATCCAGTACCTGCTAGTCTGGTACCAATACTATGCTCATCTAGTACTCCAAGTCATCCGATACCTGAAGGTTATACAGTCAATCGGTACGTGCACAGTCATCCGGTACCCATATTCCATGTCATCTGGTACCCACACTCCAATTCATATGGTACTGACACTCCAAGACATATGGTACCATAAGTTTCTACAGTCAATCGGTACCTGCACAGTCATCTGGTACCCACAATCCAAGTCATCTGGTACTCACACTCCAAATCATCCCATACCAGAAGATTCTACAGTCAACCGGTACCTGCACAGTCATTTGATACCCACACTCCATGTCATCCAGTACTCAACTCGTCTAGTACCAATTATGGGCTCATCTAGTGCCAATGTTGTGCTCATCTGGTACATCATCAACAACAGTCTGATACTAGAAATAATTCGATATTTTGGAAATCTTCTAGAGGAACCTCGGAGACATGGGTTTTGTCCAGAGTGATTTTTACATGCGGAAACATAAGGAATAATTCATCCATCTCACACATGTGGACCTCCAAATTACGGGGAATGATTCTACAAAAATTAGCAAAAATCTCACACTGCCAACTTGCACCTCGATTTACGTTCATATGGAATGAGATCTAGAAATTATACGAAATGGGTTTTGTCTAGAATATAGAAAATTGAGTAATACAGGGATAGTTTTTCAAAATTCAAAATGGTTTAAGAGTTTTGGGTGGGTCTTCAACTCAAATCTGCCCAAATTGATGAAAAACCCAGATTTTTGTGATTTCATTCCAAAAAATGTAAAATTTGAAATCTGAGCATTGGGATCGGTCCCATCCACTTCTCAATGATTTTTCATGTATAAATAAGCTTCATGGGGCTATTAGAAATCCAATTATCATTATGGGAATTCTTTTGTAATGGATATTAGGGTGTCATTGTGACAATGAAAAGATTGTAAGAGACTTGTAATTTTCTAAATTTGATGAAATGAAAGAATTGATGTTCCTATACATGTCATAGATCATTCTTTAGTACTATAGATCTCTTCCATGGTGCAAGCCAAGTTTGGAGGGCCCCCATCCTTTGGTATGCATTGTTTATGTTTGTCTTTAGATTAGTGTTTTACATTTATGTTTGTAGATTTCAATTCTAGTTTTTGTTTTGATTTCATCTCACATAATTGGAATTTGATTTTTGTAGATTGGTTTTCCTATTGCGATGTATTTAATTCAGTAAATTACTCTCAGATTGGTACACCTTATTTAAAACATCTCATTATAATGTGCCAACTCCATGCATTGTTTCAAATTGCATTATGTTCTTGCACTCAACATCCATGTACCAACACACTTTGCATTCTTGCACTAGTGTACTCAACATTCTTGCATTGCAATATGTTTATGCACTATGTTCATGCATTGCATTATGTTTTTGCATTGTACTTCGTTCCTACACTCCACGTTTGATTTGAGTTTTGTTTCTTGTACTTCATGACGCAGGTCTATGACTTCACTTTCCAATCTTGGGTGTATATTTTTTAGGACATTTCATTTGTATAGTTTGAATTTAAATTTCATTGTCGAATTGTTTGATTATGTTTTTCTTTAGCTAGTTTGTTTTAATTTGGTTTTCTAGTAGTTTAAGTCCCTTTTATTTCCTGCGTTGGAATTCTTCCCAAGGTGTTACTTTATTTCATGTCATTTGAATTCATTTTCGTTTGTTTGTTTGTTTTATTTCATTTAAGTGTGGATCCACTGTAGGAAATAATCATTGAAGGACAAAAAACTTAAGTAAGCTACTCACGATTAATCACACGAACATCACCCTGAGTGCATGAAAGAATGTGATCTAAGAATTTATAGCACTAATTTATTCCTACATCTCAGTGATGAATCCTTAGTGTTAATTTCATGTAGTGTGGGTTTGAAGATTGTTTTGTTGACTTTAGATTAGGTTAGCCTAGGCTCTGATCCTACATTCCATGCGCCTGCACCTTGAAGATTACGAGCCCTGGTTGATAATTAAATGTGAGAATTAATAGTGCATATATTTAGCCCAACATTTTGGCATCGTTGTCGAGCAGGTGCTAAAGGGATTAGAGCATAGGTAGGTTGCTTTTATTTCTCCAAATCCTTGAATGTTCCTTTCATGCAAGTGTGTTTCTTTTCATGCAAGTGTGGTGTGATTTTAAGGAAGACCTAAGGGTGGAGAGAATATGGTAAGACATGAGGGAAGATCCCATGCATCCACTTTAGTGGGGTTGCTCCAAAGCTAGGTTGTCACATTCCTTTCAGTAGTTAGAATATGTGTTCTATTAGTATTGGCCATTTGTTTTTATATATATGGGAAGAGAAGCTAACTCATATGAATAGATAACTTGGTGACAGCAGGGTCCTAGTAGCATGGTGATGCTTCGAGTATATAATTGGTTTGCTTACATTTGTTTTTAGTTTGCTTCTTTTTATTTCTTTAGGATTTAAAAAAAAAAATCGAGCATTGTAAGAACCCCCCCTCTACACTAATCCATGTGTGAAATAGGACCCATCAACCAGCAACAAGAACTCAAAGATGATCAAGAGTTTGGAAGAACTTTCTCAAATCCTATCAACAGTTGGGATCTTTGCCTCTTAGGAAGAGAAAATCTTGACAATAGTCGAGAACCTATTTTCCTCTTTGGAAGTGATAGAAGAAGAAGAGTTCCATGAGATACACCCACAAGAAGATCTAAAATCCTTTTGTAATCACCCTTTCCAACCTATAGGAGAGACTAAAGAATCATGGACCACATTCGATGGAGAGCCACCATTAGAACCTGATATCGAGGAGTTTTTGATATGCCTTTCCGAATATCCTCCATGCACTGACAAGACCATTTATTTGAAAGAAGATGATCTTCCTGGCATGACAGAGGGAGACATACAGAGTGGTGTAAATGAGGAAGTGAACCAAGAACATCATGACTATATCGAACATTGGTTCCAGACAACAACCAGATTAAACCACCACTCTCTTCTTCAATAACTCTTCACATCATCACCAAAGAAACTAGTTCTTCGTACTCTGGTATAAATTAAAGCTTATCTTTCAAACTCGAGTATGAATGTATTTCTACACTTGCTACGCACATGGTTACATGGGAAATATTTTTACACGTGAAATATAATTTCTTGCTCTTAGATAGGATAGAATAAAATTTGCATGTTAGTTAACCTAGTTTTAGATAAATGCAACATCTTTTCATGTTTCTTTTCAAATAAATGAAATGAAAACCAAAACAACTTAAGATATTTCTTCTTATTATTAAATACAGATTTATGACTATTAATAATAATAGTTTCTCATAAGATTAATCTTTAAAATATTATGGGGATTTACAAAATCTTTAAGGTCTGCATAATGATGCCCATGGGTAACTTGTACATCCTAGTTTCATATCAAAACTTGTTATTCAAGCATTCTTATCAAATAGTAGCAGGAGAGTGAATGAAACTTCTACTTTTGAGGGAACACAATCTTATATGGAGAAGATGAACTTGGGGACTAGAGGCACATTTAGGTCATTCTCTCATGGCCTCATCCACCATACATTATGTAAGTTTGACCATGATATGTCTTTCGACTAATCTCAATACATAAGTCTATTTATCATATGAAAAATCTTTTATGGGCAATCTATAAAATATCTTTGAACTCAATAATATCTTTTATGGGCAATTTATAGATTTCTTTCACATGGAAATTTTGTCTTAAGCGTAAAGATTGGGACAAGAGCCTTTGATGGAAAATGGGTGTAAGAGGCTAACCCGTCGGGATACTGAACAGGTCTGTTGGAAGCGGGTACTGGTCTGTGGTATAACTAGGCAAACCCATCAGGGTACTGAACAGGCTCGTGGGCAATTGGGCATTCTACTTGGGAAGGATATTTCTTAGATGTCAAAATTACCCCATCAGAGTACTGAATAGGCTTGCTGGCAATGGGTTCTAATTTTGATGTCTTTCATTATGCCTAATCTATATTTGTCTATATGAACAATATACTTGTGTAAATCCTTAAGAAGAAGCATGCATGGTTGATCAAAAGGCTAATGAATCTCATCTAATTGAAATTTGAGAATGTCTGTAAGATGGTATTAAGACCCCGTCATTCATACCTAGGATGTCATTGTCCTAGAGGTGGGACCCATAAGTGTACAAGTCTAATAAATTGAAATGCGAACTTTATCAATATCACTTGAATGACAGATTTTCTTTGAGAAATTTAACAGGGATGATTGGTTTCTTATCAGTTTCTCATTTATTAAAGACCACTTATTTCCCCATGTTTTCCTGTTCAAGGATGAGAGGAAAAATCCCCCATCATAATTTACATGGTTTCTTGAGCATACAACTATTAATGATTGATGAAATCATATGTAATAAGTAATTTAGGAATTTCCTTTATGTTTGTAATGTTTTAAAATTAATTTCATTTCCAAATTTACAAGCATGGATAAAGTTTAAGTTTTGCTTGTTTCTTTGGCATAACATTAATGTTTATTTATTCTCGCATAATAACATTGTTGCTTTAGTTCTTTTAGATTTTTCTATTTTGGCACTGCTGGTACAGAAACCAGTAGGTTCCTGTACCAACAGTATAGAAATTTAAATCTTTTTCGAGGGTACATTTTGCAGGATATTTTCAACATCTCTTAGCTTTGGCATACTTCATTTCCCTCCTTCAGTCAACATGCACCAGTTCCACATAGTCCACTTTCATCTTGCAGAAATTTTGTGTGCTAATAAGAGTTTTCATGAGGACATGCAAACCAGTGGTTTTGGGGGCAAGAGAGAGAGACATAAGGAATCTCAGCAAACTAACATTAATCAACTCTCTCCTATATATCCATCAGTTCTCAACCTTTCTCCACTTCATCTTCAAATTTCAGCAGTCTACATCATGATTTTGCAGACATTTCATCATGTTCTGCATAGTTGACACTTCAACATGCATTAGAATTCAAAGCAAGGGTAACTTGAGGTAAAACTGGTACAAATCTTTTTAATTTACTAAGAACTTGGAAAACATGAGGCATAACCACTATTACCCACTCCACACTCCACTATGCATTATCAAAACTACTCAGTAAACCCTCCATCTTCACTCCACATGCACACCATTCACCATCAATTTGATACCCCATCCACTGTTTGTCCTCCATTTTTATGATAATTTTGTTTTTCTATTTGAAATTCAATTTGTGATAGTTTCCAAAGTTTCATTCCACAAGAACCAACACCTACACAAAATAAACAATGTCACGTAAATCTATAAGCAGAGTATCATAAGTTATTCACCTTGTTTACATGAGGACATGCAAATCCTTGGGTTTCGGGGTGTGTTGGGCTCCAGTTTTGTCATATTTTCCGCCATACATATACACTCATCATTACACATTCTCCCCAAATTTCCTCAATAATATATCGCTAATTAAACCATAAACCTCTATTATCTCTTCTTATTCATCCTATGTGGTTAATACATAATTTTCCATATTTTTAGTGATTAAAAGGATGATTATACAATAGTTTTGTCGATGATGGTTTAATCCTATGTTTCCATGTCCAAGCAACATTTTCATGTACTCTTTAGGTTCTGGTACACCACTTTCCATGTTCTGGTATCTGTAATGTTCCTGTTCCGGTACCCACACTCCATGTCATCAAGTACCAGCTCGTCTGGTACCAATACTACGCTCATCTAGTAATCCAAGTCATCTGGTACCAGAAGGTTCTATAGTCAACCGGTACCTGCACAGTCATCCGGTACCCATAATCCATGTTATCTGGTACCCACACTACAGGTCATCCGGTACTCACACTCCAAGTCATCCAATACCAGAAGGTTCTACAGTCAACTGGTACCTGCACAATCATCTGGTACCCACACTCTAGGTCATCTGGTACTCACACTCCAAGTCATCTGGTACCAGAAGCTTCTACAGTCAATAGGTACCTGCAAAGTCATCCGATATCCACACTCCATGTGTTCTGGTACTTGGCTTTTCCAGTACCAATTATGCATTCATCCGGTACCAATGTTGTGCTCGTCCGATACCAGCATCAACAACAGTCTGGTACTAGAAATAATTCAAAATTTTGGAAAGCTTCTAGAGGAAAATCGGGGACATGGATTTTGTCCATAGCGATGTTTACTTGCAGAAATGGGAGGCAGAATTCACCCAGATCACATGTGTGGACCTCCATATCAGGGGGAATGATTCTACAAAACTTAGCAAAAATCTCAAACTGCCAATGTGTGCCTCAATTTCCGTGCAGATGGAATCAAATCTAGACATTCTACGAAATGGGTTTTTTCTAAATATGGAAAATTGAGTAAAACATGAGCAGTTTTTAAAATTCAAAACGGTTTAAGAGTTATGGGTGGCTCTTCAACTCGAATCTTCCCAAATTGATGAAAAACCTAGATTTTTGTGATTTCATTCCAAAAAAATGTAAAATTTGAAATCTGAACATTGGGATTCGGTCTCATCCACTTCTCAATGATTTTTCATGTATAAATAAGTTGCATGGGGCTATGAGAAATCCAATTATCATTATGGGAATTCTTTTGTAATGGATATTAGGGTGTCATCATGACAATGAAAAGATTGTAAGAGACTTGTAATTTTCTGAATTTGATGAAATGACGAAGCTAATGTTCCTATACATGGCGTAGATCATTCTTTAGTACTGTAGATCTCTTCCACAGTGCAGGCCAAGTTTGGAGGGGCCCCATCCTTTGGTATGCATTGTTTATGTTTGTCTTTAGATTAGTGTTTTACATTTCTGTTTGTAGATTTCAATTCTAGTTTTTGTTTTGATTTCATCTCACATAATTGGAATTTGATTTTTGTAGATTAGTTTTCTTATTATGATGTGTTTAATTCAGTAAATTACACTCAGATTGGTACACCTATGTTTAAAACATATCATTATAATGTGTCAACTCCATGCATTGTTTCAAATTGCATTTTGCTCCTGAACTCAACATACATGCACCATCACACTCTGCATTCCTGCACCAGTGCACTCAACACTCTTGCATTGCACTATGTCCCTGCACTATGTTCCTGCACTGCATTCTTTTTTTGCACTATACTTTGTTCCTACACTCCACGTTTGATTTTTGAGTTTTGTTTCCTGTGCTTCACGACCCAGATCTATGACTTCACTTTCCATTCTTGGGTGTATCTCTTTTAGGATAATTCATTTGTATAGTTTGAATTTAAATTTCATTGCCTAATTGTTTGATTATGTTTTTCTTTAGCTAGTTTGCTTTAATTTGGTTTTCTAGTATTTTAAGTCCCTTTTATTTCGTGTGTTGGAATTCTTCCCAAGGTGTTAGTGTAATTCATGTCATTTGAATTCGTTTTTTTTTTCTTGTTTGTTTTATTACATTTAAGTGTGGATCCACTATAGGAAATAATCATTGAAGGACAGAAAACTTAAGTAAGCTACTCACGATTAATCACACGAACATCACCTTGAGTGCATGAAAGACTGTGATCTAAGCATTTATAGTATTAAGTTATTCCTACATCTCAGTGATGAATCCTTAGTGTTAATTTCTTGCAGTGTGGGTTTGAAGATTGTTTTGTTGAATTTAGATTAGGTTAGGCTAGGCTTTGATCCTACTTTCCCTGCGCCTACACCTCGAAGCTTACGAGCCTCGGTTGATAATTAAATGTGGGAATTAATAGTGCATATATTTAGCCCAAAATTTTGGTGTCGTTGTCGGGGAGGTGCTAAAGGGATTAGAGCATAGGTAGGTTTCTTTTATTTCTCCAAAGCCTTGAATGTTCCTTTCATGCAAGTGTGTTTCATTTCATGCAAGCGTGCTTATTTTCATGCAAGTGTGGTGTGATTTTAAGGATGAACTAAGGGTGGAGAGAAGACGGTAATACATGAGGGAAGAGCCCATGCATCCACTTTAGTGGGGTTGCTCCAAAGTTAGGTTGTCCTCTTCCTTTCAGTAGTTAGAATTTGTCTTTTATTAGCATTAACCATTTTTTTAGATATATATGGGAAGAGAATCTAACTTGTGTGAACAAATAACCTCGTGATAGCAGGGTCCTAGTAGCATGGTGACGCTTCGAGTATATAATTGGTTTTCTTACATTTTCTTTTAGTTTGCTTCTTTTTATTTCTTTAGGATTTTTAAAAAATGTTTTCGAGCATTGTAAGAACCCCCCCTCTACACTAATCCATGTGTGAAACGGGACCCATCAATGAGCAAAAAGAACTCAAAGATGATCAAGAGTTTGGAAGAACTTTCTCAAATCCTAGTAGTAGTTGGGATCTCTACCTCTCAAGAAGAGAAAATCTTGACAATAGTCAAGAACCTATCTGCCTCTCCGGAAGTGATAGAAGAAGAAGAGTTCCATGAGCTACACCCACAAGGAGATCTAAAAGCCTTTTGTAATCACCCTTTCCAACCTATAGGAGAGACTAAAGAATCATGGACCACATTCAATGGAGATCCACCATTAGAACCTAAGATCGAGGAGTTTTTGATATGCCTTTCTGAAGATCCTCCATGCACTGACGAGACCAATTATTCGAAAGAAGATGATATTCCTAGCATGACAGAGGGAGACATGCAGAGTGGTATAAATGAGGAAGTGAACCAAGAACATCATGACTATATCGAACATTGGTTCCAGACGACAACCAGATTAAACCACCACTCTCTTCTTCAACAACTCTTCACATCATCACCAAAGAAACTGGTCTCATCCACCACACATTAATTAAGTTTGACCATGATATGTCTTTCGACTAATCTCGATACATAAGTCTATTTTTCATACGAACAATATTTTATGGGAAATCTATAAAATATCTTCCAACTCAGTACCATCCCTTTCTATAAAAAGGTTTTCAAAGATGCTTCCCCATTCACCCATGCAAAAGCAATCTATAAATTTTATCTTAAGGGTAAATATTGGGACAATAACCTTTGATGTAAAATGGGTTTAAGAGGCTAACCCGTCGGGATACTGAACAGTTATGCTAGTAGCGAGTACCAGCCTGTGGTATAACTAGGCAAACCCATCACTGTACTGAACAAACTCGTGGGCAATGGGGCATTCTACCTAGGAATGATATTTCTTAGATGTCAAAATTACCCCATTGGAGTACTGAACAGGATTACGGGCAATGGGTTCTAATTTTTATGTATTTCATTATGCCTAATCTATATTTGATTGTATGAACAATATACTTGTGTAAATCCTTAAGAAGAATCATGCATGGTTGAACAAAAGGATAATGAACCTCATCTAATTTCCATTTGAGAATGTCAGTAAGATGGTCTTAATACCCCGTCATTCATACCTAGGATGTCATTTTCCTAGAGGTGGGACCCATAAGTGTACGAGTCTAATAAACTCAAATGCGAAATTTATCAATATCACTTGAATGACAGAGATTCTTTGAGAAATTAAACAAGGATGACTGGTTTCCTATCGGTTTCTCATTTATTAAAGACCACTTATTTCCTCATGTTTTTCTATTCAAGGATGAGAGGAAAAATCCCCCATCATAATTTACATGGTTTCTTGAGCCAATTATCATTATGGGAATTCTTTTGTAATGGATATTAGGGTGTCATCATGACAATGCCACAATTGTAAGAGACTTGTAATTTTCTAAATTTGGTGAAATGAAAGAGTTGATGTTCCTGTACATGGCGTAGATCATTCTTTAGTATTGTAGATCTCTTCCACAGTGTAGGCCAAGTTTGGAGGGCCGCCATCCTTTGGTATGCATTGTTTATGTTTGCCTTTAGATTAGTGTTTTACATCTATGTTTATAGATTTCAATTCTAGTTTTGGTTTTGATTTCATCTCACATAATTGGAATTTGAATTTTGTAGATTAGTTTTCTTATTGTGACGTGTTTAATTCAGTAAATTACTCTCAAATTGGTACACCTATGTTTAAAACATGTCATTATAATGTGCCAACTCCATGCATTGTTTCAAATTGCATTATGTTCCTGCACTCAACATCTCTAAACCAGCACACTCTACATTCCTACACCAGTGCACTCAACATTCTTGCATTGCACTATGTTTCTGCATTATGTCCCTGCAGTATGTTCCTGCACTGCATTTTGTTTTTGCATTGTACTTCGTTCCTACACTCCACGTTTGATTTCTGAGTTTTGTTTCCTGTACTTCACGACCCAAATCTATGACTTCACTTTCCATTCTTGGGTGTATCTTTTTTAGGCAATTCATTTGTATAGTTTGAATTTAAATTTCATTGCCTAATTGTTTGGTTATGCTTTTTCTTTAGCTAGTTTGATTTAATTTGGTTTTCTAGTAGTGTAAGTCCCTTTTATTTCCTGCGTTGGAATTCTTCCTAAGGTGTTAGTTTATTTCATTTCATTTGAATTCATTTTCTTTTGCTGGTTTCTTTTATTGCATTTAAGTGTGGATCCACTATAGGAAATAATCATTGAAGGACAGAAAACTTAAGTAAGCTAGTCACGATTAATCACACGAACATCACCCTAAGTGAATGAAATACTGTGATCTAAGCATTTATAGCACTAAGTTATTCCTACATCTCAGTGATGAATCCTTAGTGTTAATTTCCTGCAATGTGGGTTTGAATATTGTTTTGTTGACTTTATATTAGGTTAGCCTAGGCTCTGATCCTGCGTTCCCTACACCTGCACCTCGAAGCTTACAAGCCCTGGTTGATAATTAAATGTGGGAATTAATAGTGCATATATTTATCCCAACACGCAGATAACAAGGCATTCCTCTATGAAGGAAGCGTCTAGAGCACCTCCAAAGCTGACATCATGCAAGGGGTTTGACCCATATCCTTGACAATTGAATAGTTCTGGGAAGCTCTAGCAATAGGGTTGTGGGTAGAGCATTTTAGTACTCCTTTCAGAATACGAGGCAGAGGCTTTGGCTTTTCAATCTGCAAATGTGTTTCCATAGGAGGGGGAGGCTATGGACATGGAATAGTCTGTGAAGATCTATAATCGTGAGATCGAGTGGCTAAATTAATATGAGACTTGACCATATTTACACATAGACGGTGACCGTCATGAGCCGGGGGGTTTTGATTCCCACTCGATGCATTCTAGGCATTAGAGGAGCTCGAGGCCATGTGTTGATTATGTCGAAACATATTAGTCAGCATAGTGGGCGATTGAGATAAGAGCCTCACGGATTCCTCAAGTTTGGGGAATAAGTGAGTAAGGTGATCATCTATACAAATTTTACAAGGAAACTTCACCTTCCCCTTTTCTTTCTTTCCCTCACTAGAATTAACCTTCAATATATCATTGTTAGCATTGTCCTTGGTTTTATTATAATTCCTCCCACCCTTACGATTACCATGTCCTTTCCTTCTATTCCCTCTTGGTTGATGGTCACCATTTGGGTTGGTCAATGACTGTATAGAATGCACATTCGCCCACTAAGTGGGAGTGGAGGATGTAGACGAAGTTGGTCCTGTTGAAAACTGGCTTAGAGAAAACTCCTTCAATAGGTTCGTCACCAAGTCTGTAGACTTAGTATTTGCAGAGCCTATAATTCCATCGGCATGAGGCCGAGGATTTTGTATTGGGTCATAATTTGACCTCAGTGTGTTAGGAAGAATTTCATATAACATCCCAGACTGGAAATATATGAGGTCTATTTGTTGGGATTTGAAAATAGCTTCTTCCTCAGAGGTTACCCTGGATGTAGAAACATCCTTCGAAATATAAAGAAATATGGATTTAAGGAACCATTCCAACATAAAATCTAGAGGAATGTAGGCTTTGATCAACCTATCCCGTCTACACCACTCTTTGATATGGTCTGAGATATGTCTGTCCTTGTCTTGGTGAAAGGTCGACAAAAGTTCTATGCCAGCATCATAACGAACTGGCAACTGGAAGTGGTTGAGACAAACTAAAACCATATGATTAAAATTACCGTATGTTCCCCCTGATAACTCGATGTCCCATTTCACTACAACCCCCATGAGAGTGCATTGAAACAGTCTCAAATGAAGAGAGTCATCATTAAGAGAATTGGACGAGCACCAAAGATGAAAAGTAGTGACGTGATCACTCGGATCCTCACCAATATTTCCCTCAAATTTCAGATTTCCGAAGGAATCTTAGTGGGGATGGGGGGGCATGATGGATCATGAGGCACCAGGTCATTCATTAATCTCTAAAAATCAGGAAAATTAAGCATGACCAGAAAAGGGATCTGTGGTTGCGACACTTGAGCCCATGCTCCTGGGAAAGATTGATGTTGAGGGATTGCATCCCATCCATGGTTCTGGTATACACCATGGCCATGTTCGGGAGTAAAATATCATCCTCCAAACTGATTCATAAGTGTTTGGTTGGGCACCATGCCTATAGGAACAGTATAATGCAGGTTATAAATGTTTCCCCCAGCCAGAGGAGCTCCATGTTGGGGGTTTCCCACAGTATCAAACTAACCTCCCCCATGTGTAAATTTGGAGGATAGAGGTGGATTCATCATACCAAATGTATTATTCATGTTAGCACTTGGTAAATTGTTGGGTTGAAGAGTAATGACCTACCAAGGTAACCTACAAACCAACTTTAAGACTGGAAACTAGCCTTTCCAATCTAGAGAGGGCTCTCTCTGAGACCTAGTCTTTAACATATAATAACTTTGGATTGATGGATAGATTTAGATGATTGAGAAAGTTTTTTTTGGTTTCCCTGGCTAGGAAATAAAGTACTTTTGGGCTATAGAGTCACCTCCTAAAAACAAGAGAAAACAATGGTGGGTAAGGGAAACTTTGAGAGGATAAAGTATAAATAGGAAGTGGTCTTTCAGTTTCAATATCGTTGTGTATGGCATAAGAATGAAGAAACATAAAGCAAATTAGAGCACCATTAAAGATGAATTCTAACTTAACTTAGAAGAAAAACACAGAGTTTAAATGGCTGAGTCTAAAACATCACGAGATGAATTTTAAACCCTTTGAATATTTCCAATTTAAACAAATGAAACAGAGATGAATTTGAAGGAAACTGAAAGTACATACGAAGATAGTATCACAATGCATCAAACCACCACCATTAGAATATTTTCATCAAAACTTCAGGACCTCTACATTATATCTCCATCAAATTCAAAAAATTACATTCAAGATTCCTCTGTCTACACTACTTTTCCAATGCGACTTACATCAAAAAGATCAAATATATAGAAAAATAACGCCCTCCAGGGATTCTATGCTCGAACTACTTTCCCCTAGAATCTCAGAATCAGTTACTTTCCCCTGAACAACCTTTTCAACAGAGTTTACTAAAAATAGAAACCCAACTATGCCCAATCATGACATAACCGACATATTCGTTTCAATCATTTGGTCATGAGTAAGATTCAACCATCTGGTTGTGATAAATCAGTGTTTCCTCCCAAGGGTGTCGACATGTTTTCAGACAGAGGAAAAGTATATTTGTTTGTCATTGATGGCAAGCTCAGCCCGACGATGATGAACAAGAGAAAGTGGTAAGACTAGTAGCGCAACGATGATTGCATGGAAAGGTCAGAACCGTAAACTCCAGGAGTCAAGGAAGAAACTAATGGCAGAAAATCCCGAAATGTGATAGATCAGAGCATGTCAAAGACTCCATTTCGGAGTTTCGTAGACCAGGAAATCAGAGTTTCAGATATCGGGAGTTGGAATTGTAGAAACACTTCACCATGGGAGTCCCGAAGTCGTGAAATGCGAAACGTCGAAATCTCGAAACAGGCACACTCCATTTCGGAGTTTCGCAGACCAGGAAATTGGAGTTTTGGATACCGGGAGTTGGAAGTGTAGAAACACTTCACCACATGAGTCCTGAAGTCACAAAATGAGAAACTTTGAAATCCCAAAACAGGCACACTCCATTTCAGAGTTTCGCAGACCAGGAAATCAGAGTTTTGGATACTGGGAGTTGGAAGTGTAGAAACACTTCACCACAGGAGTCCTGAAGTCGTGAAATGCAAAACGCAGAAATCCCAAATCAGGCACAACAAAGACTCATGAATTCGTGAAATAATCCTAGCCTTCGGATCGAAGATTGATCTGGACCGTTGATCAGACACGATGAACACCCGTGAAGTTTTGAAATCACGATAAGATCTTAACCGTGGGAATGAATGCTATCTTGAATGGACTTGCAGAATTTGAGTTTGTAAAGGTGATGCACCTTCAAACTGCCAAAGAAATATGGGATAAACTTATTAGCAGCTATGAAGGAAATGAGAAAGTAAAAGATGCCAAACTTCAAACATTTAGGTTGAAGTTTGAACAACTAAAGATGAATGAATATGAAATAGTTAGCAAGTATTTTTTAAGAGTTGAATAACTTGTGAATGCCATGAAGGGTCTTGGTGAGAAGTTTGAATAATCACTCTTAGTTCAGAAGATTTTAAGATCTCTGCTTGATAAATTTAATCCAAAAGTCTCTGCAATAGAAGAACTAAATGATCTTAAAACTCTATCCATTGATCAACTTCTAGGAATTTTAACTGCATATGAAATGAGAATTAGCAAAGATAAATCCATTACTAGAGAAACATCGTTTAAAACAGACAAGAATATTGATTCAGAATTAGATGATATTGAGGCAAAATTTGTGATAAGGTTAAAGAAAGGATCAGGAAAATATAAAGGCAAGTTGCCATTCAAATGCTTTAACTGTGGTAAGATATGTCATTTTACATCTAAGTGTCCCCATCAGAAAAATGACCAGAACTCTGATGATGAAAAGAAGTACAAATTCAAGAAATATAGTAAGAAGAAAAGTTTGTGTGCAAATAATGACAATTCCTCAGAAGACACCAATAGTGACTCTTCCTATGAAGATAAGGTAAATGACTTCATGCTTATGGCCAAAGAGGATTATGATAAAAAAAGCACAGGAAGTGATAATAATGATAAAAAAGATGTGGTTGATATGGAAGGAGAACTAATCAGTGCACTGGAAGAGATTGACAGACTCAAAATTAAGAACAGAAAGCAAAAACAATTGTTGATATAGTTCGAAAAAAGACAGTAAACAACCTGATGAAGACTTTGCCCTGCTGAAAGTGGAATTACAAGAGGTAAAGAAAATCGAGGACATACTGAAACAACAGTTGTCAAAGAAGAAAGTGAGGTGTGAAGCCTTAGAAGAAGAGATAGTAAAAACCAGAAAAGAAATGGAGAAGTTTAATGGATTGTATCACCAAAATCTACCAAGTATTAAAGCCTCAGAAGGATTAACCTCCATTCTAAATCAGCAAAGAAACCCAAAGCTGAAAGCTGGCTTGGGGTATGAAGAAGGATCAAGTAGTGATCATCCAAGTAATACAAAACCTATCAAGTTTGTCAAATCCTCAAACATTGACAACAGTCACTCTGTAGAAATAAAGAAAGAAAATAAGCCACCGAGAAGGAGTGAAAGAAAAAGTAGCAGAACCAAATCTGTAGAGCAGAGAGATAATTGGCATGAAAGAAATCAACCTCCTCAAAGAAGACAAAAATTTTCAAGGTACAAAGGTTTTTTCTATGGTTATTGTTTTTTCTGCTCTAATTTTAGTCACAAAGCTATAAATTGTTTTGTAATATTTAGATATGAACAATCAAGATATTCAATGAATAACCATCTTCCACAACAAAGATCGAGACAATCAAGCAACAAACAACCTCAAACTATAAAGCATGTGATGGCTAGGAAAAGGGCGCAGGTTAAGCATAACAATAGTTATGAGAATAACAATCGTTATGATCTTCTATTTAGTGAACCAGAATGTTATATCTGTCATAACTATGGACATAAAGCTGCAGATTGTCACTTAAGGAATTACAAGTCAGATTTGATCCCCACTGCTGAAAATGTCAAGGTTTGGAAAAAGAAAGCAGATGACAAGTGTGGACTAGTGTTATCAGCCCAAAGACAAAGGAATCCCTAGTATATTGATAGTGGATGTTCCAAACATATGACTGGAGACAAAAGTAAGTTTCTAACTCTAAGTGAAAGAAAATCAGGGAATGTAACTTTTCGAAATGATGCACCAGGAAAAATAAAAGGTAAAGGAATGGTGAGTTTGAGTAATGGCAAAGGGAAAGCTCAAGATGTGTTGTTTGTAGAAGGCCTAAAACATAATCTGCTTAGTGTCAGTCAAGTCTGTGACCGAGGATGTGAAGTCATTTTTACCTCTAAAGACTGTAGAATAAAATCTGTGAATTCAGGATAGCTAGTTGCAAAAGGGATAAGAACAGAAAACAATGTCTATGTGTTAAAAGAAGAAAAAGAAGAATGCCACTTAAGCAAGTATGATGAAAGGTGGTTGTGGCATAGGAGACTTGGACACCTAAATTTTGATCATATAATCAAGCTCAGAAACAATGGGGCAGTAAAAGATCTTTCGAATATATCAAAGCCATACGACTCTGTTTGTAAGCCCTGCCAGATAGGAAAGCTTACTCGCACTCAGTTCAAATCTAAAAACTTTCCTTCAACAGAAAAACCTCTCCAGTTAGTACATATGGATTTATGTGGACCATCAAGGAAAGAAGGTACAGGAAAAGAAAATTATTATATGTTGATTATTGATGATTATTCTAGACTAACATGGGTTACCTTTTTGAAGGAAAAATCTAAAGCATTTGAAAAATTCAAAGTGTTTAAGGCTCTGACTGAGAATCAAACAGGAAAAATATTAAAGGTAGTAAGGTATGATAGAGGAGGAGAGTTTATTTCATGGAACTTCAAAGAGTTCTGTGATAAACATGGGATCAAAAGAGAGTACACAATTCCAAGGACTCCACAGCAAAATGAAGTTGTTGAGAGGCAGAATAGATCAATACAGCAAACAGAAAGATCAATGATGAATGAAAGGAACATATCTCAGACATATTGGGTGGAAGCAATTCATGCAACCGTTCATATCCTTAACAAATATCATCTCATACCACACAGTGACAAGACTCCTTATGAACTATGGTTTGGAAGACCTGCTTCAATCAAGCATTTTAAAGTCTTTGGGAGTAAATGTTATATCAAGAAAAATGATGAAAATATTGGAAAATATGATGACAAGGATGATGAAGGCATCTTCTTGGGTTATGCTACAAATAGTAAAGGGTACAGATGTTACAATAAGAGACTGCATAAACTAGTTGATTGTATAGACATAAAAGTTGATGAAGAAATCTTGGTCAGAAATGTAAGCAGTGTTGAACCAAGCATAGAAGATATAGTTGAAGATGAAGATTAACAGGTCCAAGGATCATAAAGGGAATAATATGAATCAGATAAAGATATGAATACTCAGGATGACACAAATCAGCAAAAAGAAGCAAAATCACCTCTCGGAATTGTTAGAAAGAATCATCCTGAAAATCAGATAATTGGAGATATAAATAAAGGAGTTCAGACAAGAAGGAATTTGATTAAAGACTCAGAACAATCTCATGTTGCTTTTTTATCTATGACTGAACCTAAAATTTTTGATGAAGCCAGCCAGCATGATGATTGGGTTAGAGAAATGAATGAAGAGCTTGATCAGATTGAGAAGAACAATACTTGGGAGCTTGTCCCTAGACCTGAAGATAAGAATGTAATAGGTTCCAAATGGGTGTTCAAGAATAAAATGAATGAAAAGGGACAAGTTGTTAGAAATAAAGCCAGATTGGTCTGTAAAGGGTATGCACAAGTTGAAGGTCAGGACTTTGATGAAACTTTTTCACCAGTGGCAAGATTGGTGTTAGGAACCAAATATCAATATAGCATAGAAAAACCTCATAAAAAGTACTCAACGCCTTGAAAAAGAGATAATTTCAAATAATAAGCCTCTTCGAGGGGGCAACCTCCTTTTACCCCACTTAAATGTTCAATTCCAAGATGGTTCAAAATGAAAATGTCTCCTTGGTATATATAGGAGACTAGGAGGTATAATGGCCTAAAGCCGACATAATTAAAATAACATTACTAATCTAAATTACAACTAATGGCCTAAAGCCGACATAAATAAAATAGCATTACTAATCT
>ML776682.1:1359064-1370286 GCA_009831015.1 Picea engelmannii | reverse complement strand
GGTTTATGTAGATGATATTATTTTTGGTTGTACTAATGAATCATCTGTCCAGTGGTTTGCTAACTCTATGCAAACAGAGTTTGAGATGTCCATGATAGGAGAACTGTCATATTTTCTTGGTTTACAAGTAAATCAGAGTTATGCAAGAATATTTATCTCTCAAGAAAAATATTTGAAAGAGATGTTGAAGAAATTTCAGATGGAGGATTCCTCTCCTGTTAGTACACCTATGGTGGTTGGTTGCAAGCTCAGTAAAGATGACATTTCACCTGATGTTGATCAAAGGACATATCGATCAATGATAGGCAGTCTTGTGTACATCACAGCATCCCGTCCTGATATAATGCAAGTTGTTGGAATGGTAGGTCGTTATCAGTCAGCTCCTAAATAAAGTCACTTGGTATTTGTCACAAGGATATTCAAATACTTGAAGGGAACAATGACTTATGGTCTGTGGTATCCCAGAAATCAGAATTTTCAGTTAACTTCTTATTCAGATGCAGATTGGGCAAACTGTGTTGATGAGAGAAAAAACACCAGTGGAGGAGCATTCTTTCTGGGTGACTCATTAGTAGCATGGCTTAGTAAAAAGCAAGGATCCATTTCATTATCAACTACAGAGGTAGAATGCATTGCTATTGCTACTTGTTGCACACAAATTTTGTGGATGATACAAACTCTTTCATATTTGAAGGTAACTTACATTGATCCCATTCCAATTCACTATGATAACACCAGTGCCATTAGTGTCTCTAAGAATCCTGTTCTTCATTCCAAGACTAAGCATATCCCAATAAAATACCATTTTCTCAGAGAACAAGTTACAAAAATAATTGTTCAGCTGAATTATATTCCTTCCATAGAACAGATTGTTGATATCTTTACTAAACCATTAGCAGCAACCCCTTTTGGATATCTTCATCAAAAGTTGGGGGTTATAACTTCTTGTGTCTAATCTGTTCACCTGGTTAGGGGGAGTACTTAATGAATATATGGTGTATTTTTAGGCTGCTCATAGTTGACAGGCAGAGTATGTATTGCAACAGCTCAGGGGGAGCATGTTTCTTCTTTGACATTGATGTCAAAGGGGGAGAAAGTGTCGTAATTTCAAGGATGCTACAATTGCTACAGTGGATTTTAAGGATGCTACAGTGGTATAGTTGCATGTTTTTTCAAGGGGTTGCCATCAATGCTAAAGGGGGATATTGTTAGCATGTTTTCAAATAGAGGCAGAGTATATTTGTTTCTCATTGATGGCAAGCTCAGCCCGACGATGATGAACAAGAGAAATTGGCAAGACCAGCAGTGCAACGATGATCACATGGCAAGATTAGAACCATAAACTCCAGGAGTCAAGGAAGCAACTCATGGCAGAAAATCCTGAAATGCGATAGATCAGAGCATGTCAAAGACTTCATTTTGGATTTTCGCAGACCGGGAAATCAGAGTTTCAGATACTGGGAGTTGGAAGTGTAGAAACACTTCACCACAGAAGTCCCTAATTTGTAAAATGCGAAACGCCGAAATCCCGAAACAAGCACACTCCATTTCAGAGTTTTGGAGAACGGGAAATCGGAGTTTTGGATACCAAGAGTTGGAAGTGTAGAAACACTTCACCACAGGAGTCCCGAAGTCATGAAATGTGAAACGTCGAAATCCTGAAACAGGCACACTCCATTTCGGAGTTTTGCAGACCGGGAAATTGGAGTTTCGGATACTGGGATTTGGAAGTGTATAAACACTTCACCACAGGAGTCCCAAAGTCGCGAAATGCGAAATGCAGAAATCCCGAATCAGGCACAACGAAGACTCATGAATTCACGAAATAATCCTATTCGTCGGATCGAACATTGATCTGGATCGTTGATCAGACACGACGAAGGCCCGTGAAGTTTCGAAATCACGATAAGATCTGGACCATTGGGGCCATAGGACACATGGCGAAAGATCGTCATTTCACTGACTGGAAAGTCAAAGGAACGGGGCTCCCTAACCTCTCAAACTTGCGACATGCGAAATCGTGAAATGCCAAAATGCGAAATTGTGAAAGGCGCTAACAACTAAACTCCATTTCGGATATCGTGACTTGGAGAGTTGAGATGCCTCACATCAGGAATTCGTGACATGTGAAATCGTGAAATGCTGAAATGAGAAATGCTGAAATGATCGAAGCTAGTCTAGCTAAGCTCTTTTTTCAGAGTTTCGGGGATCGCAACATGGAGCGTCAAGATATCTCATCACAAGAATTGTCGAAATGCGAAAGGCATTTTGATTAGGCCCATGGTCACCGCTAGTGGGCATATGGAGTAAGCGCGAGACCCATCATTTTGTTCAATGGTGCAGGTGAATTTGAATATGATCGAAGGGCTATTGTTTCACCTCACAGTAAATTGATCAGTTACGATTCAGTTAACAAAATTGTTTTATGATTCTTGATTGGTTGGCGATTCAATTGCTGAGGGTGTGTGAATAAAAGAAGATATGAGACGACTGTGCAATGTTGGTCGTTCTGAATGAAAAATGGTTGAACTGTAAGAAAGGGAAAATTACAGTATGTGCAGTGTGAGACCGAGAGTATGTGCAATTTGAGATAAAACTCAAAGATGAGTAATAGATGAGGAATAGACAGAAGTAAGAGCAGAATTGCAGAACAACTTGAAGTAGAGAAGAATTGCAGAAAAGACAGAGGAAGAGAAGAATTGCAGAATAGTCAGAAGCAGACTAGATTTACAGAACAGAGAAGAAGTGGTAAGAATCGATTTATCTGTTTTGTTGGTTATTCAATCATTTATTTATAATCAGGGAGGTAGGGTGGTGCTGGGGAGGATTGTTTTCCTCAGAGGTTCAAGTGGGTTCTTGAACATAGGGAGTTGTAGCTTCCATCTGGTTGCAACCAGAAAAACTAGGGTGGCAGGGTGGTGCAAGGGAGAACAAGTGTTCTCTGTTATACAGGTTGGAGCCTGTGTAACTGGAAGTTGGTGCTTCCATCCAGTTGGTGCTGGAACACTCAGGGAGTTGGTGCTTCCTTCTAGTGGGTGCTAGAGAAACCAGAGAGTTGGTGCTCTCAAACAAGTTGGAGCTTATAAAACAGAGGTAGTAGCCTCACATTGAGTTGGTGCTCAATTATAGATGATGTACAGAACTTAAAAGATTGCCTATAATTCCAAAGAAGAAGAGGTTTTCTCCCTTTATGGGTTTCCTCATGAAAATCTGTCTCTGTGTATATCTTATGTGTGACTGATGCTCATTATTTATGTTGTCCATATGTTGTATAATATTGATCATCAGTTGAAGAAAGATTAAGAATGTTTTAATAGACTTAAGATTGTTTAAGCACAATAACAATTGATTCACCCCCCCTCTCAGTTGTCTTAGTAATTTCAACAAAGGGGTGCCCAAGTAATCATGCATACTGTTGGAAACTTTGTCACCTTTGTATAATAGATTTTGGTTGTTGTTGCGCGGTCACTAGATGTATCATGCGCGTAGCGAATTGGTGTAGAAGATGTTCATTTTCAGTCGCTCGTGCAACTCCAGGTGGCAGCAACGGTTGGGGACCATGCATCTCTTTCAAAACTGGCATGTGTTTCATTTATACCTTCCCTTCTCAGTAGGTAATTTTACACTATCTGCACAGTGAATATTCATTGCGCAGGTGTTGTGTCAGACTTCTTCTTAATGTAAGAAAGCAGGATATGTACGGAGAACTATTCCGTGCCATGATCCAAAAAGAAAAAAATGGGGTTATATTACTCATGCCTCCGGCATCACCTGCAACCTTAAATCTCTGAGTGTTTTCCTTAAAGACCAGTTATGTTTTCTTAAACTCTTCACCTGTCTCAATTCTTCGACCACTAACATTTTAATTAATGAAAAATGGAATAGATGTTGATTAATTGGGTTGGTTTTCATTGATGTCAACCCTTGAAGAAAGTCTGGTAGCAAAAATGTTTGGGTAATGGACCCACGTTTCTTTGATGTATAATGGTATGAGTTTTTACATATTTTTAGGTACGACTATTCTAGATGGATAGTACATGTCATGTCATTTATGGTGGTATGTGGAATGTCACATAACTCCTCACGGTTTGAGAGTTATGGCCTTACGAAGTTGAAGGACCCTCATATGATTGGCTTCAAACCCCAAAAGGTCAAAGAAGTCAAAGTGCTTGCAAAGAAGAAATTATTTAAATAATAAAGTGAAGTGACAAAGCCAAATATGATTATTTAAATAATAAAGTGAAGTGACAAAGTCAAAGATGATTATTTAAATAATAAAGTGAAGTGACAAAGTCAAGGATGATTATTTAAATAATAAAGTAAATGGAGAACTTTCTAACTATGGAAAGTGGTTATAATCAGGTTAACGCTAAAATGATGAAAATGAGTTAAGTGGTCATGTGGTTATTGGATACATGGACAAGTGGAAAATTGGGCAAAGTTGGACATAGGTGACTATGTGGACAAAGTGGCCTAGAAGATGCTTATAAGGAAGCTACTTGGAGAGTATAAATAAGAGGGAAGGCTCTCTCATTTTAATCACACTTGAGAATATTGAATATCTAAGGGTGACTAAGGTAACCAAAGGATATCTAAGCCGAATTTTAGAGGGAAGGTGAAGTAAATAAGGTCGAAATTCAAGGGAGGATAAATTCTTTTGATGATGCTTTCTAAGGTATGTTATTTACAGGTCATCTCACCATTTTCGCAATAACATTTTTTCTAGAATAATTCAGACCATGAAATTGGGATTCCATTGAGAAAACATATCCAAGTAGCTTTGCTATGAATTTCAAATTGTGGATCATTGTATTTTTGGAATTACACTCTGTGGAAAATAGGGTTTGTGGCTAGTCCTGAAACTAGTCTAAAACAGGTGTTTCAGGTAAAAACTTCATAACTTCTTCATAAAAGATCCAAATTTAGTAAGACCAAATTTTTTGGTTAGAGTATATTCTGTAGTATTCTATGTAAAACTTTCATATCCATACAACAAATATTCCATGTGGGGCATTCTCTACAAGTTCACTCTCTATAATAAGCCAAAATTCAACAAGGTATGCCATTTTTGCTATAAATCCTTTTATGAGAGGTTCCAAGTAGTGACACCTGGAGGAATTTCATAAAACACATTGAATAACATTGTGGAATATTTTCATATCTTTATTCATTACAGGTACATAGTTATTATTATTTCAAGTTAGGGTTGTTGACTAATCCAAAACTAGTCATGTGAGACTAAAGTAAAGTTTGATGAAAATGCTAGTCTCTTGTTGTTAAAGTTAAGGAAGGTTTGCAGATTGAGGTATAGGTTGGTGCATGTTTCATTCACTTTTTTATGATACAAGTTGATTACAGGTTGTTTGGTATAGGTTGGTGCATGGTACAAGTTGATTACAGGTTCTTTGGTACAGGTTGGTGTAAACTTTATTTGATTTGTTTTAATTATGATGGTATTGGTCATTTTGCTAAGAAATTTTTTCATAAGAAAAAGAGAAATGATGAAGGTTACTCAAATAGAAAACAAGCATATAAAGCAAAAGAACCACAAAGAAATTTTTCAAGAAAATCTTATGCACCAAAGAAGACATCTCATCATCAGATGAAGATGAAGTCGGTGACAGTGAGATAGAAAGGGTTCTGTTCATTGAAGTAGAAGAATCTGATAAAGAAGACTCCAAAGAAGAATATGAAGAGGGTTAAGAAGAATATGAAGAGGAAAAAGTTGACTACCGAGAATAATTGTTGTGTGCCATAGAAGTTATCAGAAGAGAATAGAAGAAAAACAAGAAACTTCGAGCGGAACTAGATAAGAAAGAAGGCACTCGGGAACTAGAACAAATGATCACAAATTTGAAGGTTCAAATTGAAAAAGATAAAAGAATTGAAGAAGCACTCAAAGAACAGCTAGAAGGAAGAGATAGGATCATTGGAAATTTGGAAGAAGAAATTTTCAGATTAAGAAAGGATCTTCAAAAGGAAAATATGAAGAACTAGTCAAAAGTTTTGAATGACATTATCAGCAGTAAAAAACCTCATCATGACAAGGCTGGACTTGGATACAATCAATCAAAAAAGGGATCAAGATCCAAAACAACAAAATAAGAAACATATCCAAAAATCTATGCATAAACAATCAAAGGGGACAGGAAGGTCTACAATGAAAATTACAGGGACACTCCTCCACCAAGAAGATTCAAATTTCATAATCAATGACCGACCGAAACATATAGGCCTCGGGAAGAAGAAGGATTCATAAGAGTACCTCCTTTCATAATATCTTCAACTCCCAGGTATAAAACTATCTTTTTTGGTTTATGTTATGAATGTAATAATTTTGGACATAAATTTGTGAACTGCATAGCTAACAACAGGAACATAAACAATTTTGAAAGTCATACACAAAAGGGTTATCCAAGAAGGCCTAGTGAAACATAAAGAAGAAATTACAACAGGTTTGAATCGTTGAGCACTAAATTGGAATGCTACAAATGTAAAAACTTTGGATACATGGCCAAAGATTGCAGAATGACAATCCCTCCTAGAGAACCACAACAGAAAAACAACAGTCACAGACAGGAACCTCAAAAAAGGACATGGATAAGAAAGAAGAATCAATATAGCAATGAAGAATGCACTCTCGCTCTATAAGCTAAGAAGAAGAAACGTGGTTTGTATGTTGACAGTGGCTATTCAAAACACGTGACAGGTGATAGAGATAGGTTTCTTACATTAAGAAATGAAAGAGACGGATCAGTCTCCTTCGGAAATGATGATTCAGCTAAAATCATTGGGAAAGGCATAGTCGAAATTGGGAACAAGAATACCAAGGAAAAAAATGTTCTACTAGTATAAGATATGAAACATAATCTTCTAAGTGTGAGTCAAATGTGTGACCAAGGTCATAAAGCTACTTTTTATTAACAAAAGTGCGAGATAATAAAAGAATGTTCAGGAAAATTGATTGCAACAGTTGCGAGAACTTCAAGCAACATGTATGTATTAAGTGAAATTGGAAATGAAAAGTGTTTCCTAGGAAAGGAAGATAAAAGTTGGCTATGGAACAGAAGAATGTGTCACATACATTTTGATAACCTTGTCAAAGTCAGCAAAAGGGAAGCAGTTAGAGAAATGCCCCAGATCACGAAACCAACCAACACTTTATGCAAGCATTGTCAACAAGGAAAGAAAACAAAGACCAGATTTAAATCAAAAGAATATTCAATGACAAGACCACTAGAAATTGTGCATATTGATCTAGTTGGACCAACTACAACAAAGGGTTTTAAATGTGAGAAACACTTTATTCTATTAGTTGATGATTATACAAGAATGACTGCAGTTTGTTTTCTCATGAATAAGTCAGAAGCTTTTGAAAAATTCAAGGTCTACAAGGAAATGGTTGAAAATGAAATGGATTCAAAAATCAAATGCTTGAGATATGATAATCGAGGAGAGTTCACTTCAAAGTAATTTATGTACTGCAATAGGCATGGAATAAAAAGGCAATTCTCAGTTGCTAGGACACCTCAACAGAATGGAGTTGTTGAAAGAAAGAACAAGACAGTACATGAAATGGCTCGAACAATGCTAATGGATTCCAAATTGACAGATATCTTTTGAACACGGGCAATTAATATAGTAGTTCACATTCAAAATAGAGAAATGCTTAGAAACAACACTAAAAAAACTCCCTACAAGATATGGAAAGGAAGACCAACAAATGTGAAGCACTTCAGCATTTTTGGAAGCAAATGCTACATCAAAAGAGAAGATGGAAGAATGGGAAAGTTTGACTCTCATGTGGAAAAAGGAGTACTTGTTGGTTACTCAAGTATAAGGAAAGCATACAAGTGTTACAACCTAATATTGAACAAATTTGTTGAAAGAATCAACGTAACAATTGATGAAATAGGTAGATAAGAATTAAAGGAAGAAGAAAATCAATCAATGGAAGAGCTTTACAAAGAAGAAGCAGAAGATGAAAAAGAAGTAGAAGGGGAAGATGAAGAGGATCCGACAGAAGAAGAAGAGAAAGTTCAGCAAGTGCCTCCAAAGACACCTAGCAGACAAGTATAGAAGAATCATCCTTCAAATCAAATTATTGGAAACAAAGATGCAGGAGTTGAGACTAGAAGAAGAATGTGTTCACCAGAACAAACACACCTAGCACTCTCATCTATGATTAAACCAACCTGTTTTGAAGAGGCCAGCAAGGATGAATTTTGGAATAAGGTCATGGATGAATAATTGGATCAAATAGAGAAAAATGACACTTGGGAATTGGTTCCAAGACCAAAGGATAAGAATGTGATCAACACAAAGTGGGTATACATGAATAAATTGAATGAAGATGGACAGGTTACAAGGAACAAAGATAGATTGGTATGCAAAGGATATGCATAGGTTGAAGGAATCAACTTTGAAGAGACATTTACCCCAGTTGCTAGAATGGAAGCAGTTTGATTTCTTTTAGCTTATGCATGCTCCAAAAATATTAAAGTGTATTAGATGGACGTAAAATCAGATTTTATGAATGAGGAACTTGAAGAAGAAGTCTACATTGAACAACCAGAAGGATT
The DNA here is from genome assembly GCA_009831015.1 of Picea engelmannii. Taxonomy (NCBI): domain Eukaryota; kingdom Viridiplantae; phylum Streptophyta; class Pinopsida; order Pinales; family Pinaceae; genus Picea; species Picea engelmannii. Next base: position 1,361,704 of record ML776682.1, on the reverse strand, counting down.
TCAGTTGTCAGAGAACATAGATTATGTGTGTAAATTAAAGAAGGCCTTGTATGGTATCAAATAGGCTCCTAGAGGATGGTACTCTAGATTGGATAAATATTTACAGAAGGCAGGGTTCAGAAAAGGAAGTGCAAACAACAACCTCTACATCAAGGTAACTCAAGATAGTATTTTATTAATTGAAGTTTATGTTGATGATATTATTTTTGGAAGTACTGGTGACAGGTTAAGCCAAAAATTTGCAAAGGACATGCATAATGAATTTGAAATATCATTACTTGGAGAACTATCCTTCTTTCTGGGTATTCATATACGTCAAAGCAACCAAGGAATTTTTATTTCTCAAACCAAGTATATTATATAAATGATAAAGAGGTTTGGAATGGAATATTGCAAACCAGTTATCACTCCCATGCAAACCAGTTGCAAGTTTAGCAAAGATGATGATTCAAAGTCTACATATCAGAGGAAATACAGGTCAATGATTGGTAGCCTACTATATGTGATAGCATCCAGACCAGATGTAATGCAGGCAGCTGGACAGGTGGCACGATTTTAGGCAGCACCAATGGAATCACATGTATTATCAATGAAGAGGATTTTCAGATATCTCAAAGGCATAGAAGAGTTTGGATTATGGTATCCAAAAGGAAAGGATCTATCACTTATTGCCTACAAAGATGCAGAATGGGCAGGTTGCATTGATGACCGACGAATCACCAGTGGAACAACGTTCTACTTGGGTTAGTGTTTAGTATCATGGCTAAGAAAGAAACAATCATCAGTATCTTTATCTACAGCCGAGGCATAGTATATTGCAGAAGCAACATGTTGTACACAGGTTCTATGGATGAAACAAACTCTAACAGATATACAAGTTGAGTATGATGAGTCCATTCCAATATATTGTGATAATACAAGCGCCATCAGTATCTAAAAGAACCCGGTGATACACTCCAAGACAAAGCACATTCCGATCAAGTATCACTTTCTACGTGAACATGTTGCAGAAAAAAACATTAGAGTTGAACATGTGGGCACAAAAGAACAAGTGGCAGACATATTTACAAAACTTCTTCCATGGGAAGCCTTTGATTATCTTTGATAGATACTCGGAGTTATTTCTACTCCAAAATGAATGCTTTTGAATGTTTATCTTATATGTCTTAGATGTACACAAGGAAGCACCATAAAGAGGACAGTTCAGGTTGGGAGATCAGACGAGTTAGTTAGGGGGGGCAGACCCGAATGGAAATATACCTTTACCATTGAAGATAAAGGGGGAGATATTTATTAGATGCAGAGGACAGAGGCATGGTTCCAGGAGGAGCATTGGTCATCGAGATGCAGGCATGGTTCCAAGGGGAGCATGAGTGATATGATTTCAATATTGTATCAGAGTGTTGCCATCAATGCCAAAGGGGGGTATTGTTGATTAATTGGGTTGGTTGTCATTGATGTCAACCCTTGAAGAAAGTATGGTAACGAATTCTTGTAGCAAAAATATTTGGGTAATGAAACCAAGATTTTTTGATGTATAATGGTATGAGTTTTGATATATTTGCAAGTAATACTATTCTAGATTGATAGTACATGTCATGACATTTCCGGTGGTATGTGGAATGTCACATAACTCCTCGCGGTTTGAGAGTTATGGCCTTACGAAGTTGAAGGACCCTCATATGATTGGCTTGAAACCCCAAAAGGTCAAAGAAGTCAAATTACTTTCAAAGAAGAAATTATTTAAATAATAAAGTGAAGTGACAAAGTCAAAGAGGATTATTTAAATAATAAAGTGAAATGACAAAGTCAAGGATGATTATTTAAATAATAAAGTAAATGGAGAACTTTCTAATTATGGAAAGTAGTTATAAGAAGGTTAACCCTAAAATAAGGAAAATGGTTTAAGTGGTGAATTGGCTATTGGATACATGGACAAGTGGAAAATTGGGCAAAGTTGGACATAGGTGACTATGTGGACAAAGTGGGCTAGAATATGCTTCTAAGGAAGCTACTTGGAGAGTATAAATAAGAGGCAAGGCTCTCTCATTTTAATCACACTTGAGCATATTGAATATCTACAGGTGACTGAGGTAACCAAAGGATATATAAACCGAATTTCGGAGGCAAGGTGAAGTAAAGAAGGTTGAAATTCAAGGGAGGATAAATTCTTTTGATGATGCTTTTTAAGGTATGTTATTTACAGGTCATCTCACCATTTTCGAAATAACATTTTTTCTAGAATGATTCAGATCATGAAATTGGGAGGCCACTGAGAAAACATATCCAATTAGTTTTGGTACAAATTTCAGCTTGTGGGTTGTTGTATTTTTGGAGTTACACTCCATGGCAAATAGGGTTTGTGGCTAGTCCTGAAACTAGTCTAAAACAGGTGTTTCGGGTAAAAGTGTCATAACATATTTATAATAGATCCAAATTCAATAAGACCAAATGTGTTGTTTAGAGTACAATATGTAGTATTATGTGTAAAATGTTCATATCCATACAACAAATATTCTGTGCGGGGCATTCTCTACAAGTTCATTCTCTAGAATAAGCTAGAATTCAACAAGGTATGCCATTTTTTCTATAACTCCTTTTCTGAGAGGTTCCAAGTAGTGACACCTAGAGGAATTGCAT
>ML776682.1:1282505-1354080 GCA_009831015.1 Picea engelmannii | reverse complement strand
GACATATGAGGGTCCTCCAACTTCGTAAGGCCATAACTCTCAAACCATGAGGAGTTATGTGACATTCCACATACCACCAGAAATGGAATGACATGTAATATCCATCTAGAATAGTATTACCTTCAAATATAGCAAAAATCATATCGTTATCCATCAAACAAACTTCGGTCCATTACCCAAACCTGGGTTCTCCAACTTCACATGGTCATAACTCTCTAACCGTGAGGAGTTATGTGACGTTCTACATACCACCGGAAATGGCATGACAAGAACTATCCATATAGGATAGTTTACCTAAGCAATTCATTGTCCTTCATCTCACTATTCCACAATTAATCATGGGTTCTCTTACTCCACAAAGCGTCTTCCCATGAGGGCTTTCACCATAAGGGGACCACTTTGGAGTTCATCCATATTTACTTCTTATCAACCATGACAAAACAATAATGAGTCATATTTAAATCAAACAATATTGGGTCCATTACCCAAACCTTTGTGCTACGGGGCTTTCTTCAAGGGTTGACACCAATGACAACCAACCTTAATCAACAGTCCCGACTCTATTTTATTACCACTCATAACTAAATTAATGAAAAGACACAGTTCTCTTATAGATTTATTCTTCATAAGTTCTATATTAAATCATAGTATACTAGTTTGACTGCTAGTTAGAACCTTAGCTCATCATTGGTTCTCTATTTAAGTGTTTCTTGTATTGAGTTCAATATAAATTTCATTAAGTCATATATACCATTCCACCTGAGATATATTGATAATTATAAACAATCATTATTGACTCTGATTATCACTCTAGTTTGACAATACGCATTCCATCACACCATATTATACATTTAAACATATTTTCATATTATTTCACTTATCATTTTAAACTCAAGATATAGGTTCACAACATAGGCCCAATCAAAGTATTGCTTTGAATGTTTATAAGAATGTGAAACTAAACATAAGCACCCACTACAATTTTATGTTGTTAGTATCATCATACTAACCTAGATAATGATTAAATACAATCCACAACTTTTGTTGTGGTATACTTGAAACTACACTCTCTCTAGAGTCAAGAATCTTTCCCACTCATACTTAAGTATAGAAGTGACCCAAGTTTATAATATAAGCTCCTATGCTAGCTAAATTTCAATGGTACACCACACCAAATTCACCATTAATTAGGTAGTTTTTTTGTTTTTTTGTAATAGCCCAGTAGTAAATTGTGACATGACCTTCTCTCCTTCCCTCTCTTGCAATAAGGATCACTAGAAAAGTCACAAATATTCTCACATGCACAACATAAATTACACAAGAATTAGGAATAGGACTCATCACTAGTTGCCACTCTTAACATAAGCACTATGGAAAATTTAAAATTTGTTGACCACTTCATGAAGCCCGCCTCTTGCTACCTCACAAGTTGTCATTGTCTTTATTACAATTTGCCACTCTTAACATAAGCACTATGGAAAATTTAAAATTTGTTGACCACTTCATGAAGCCCGCCTCTTGCTACCTCACAAGTTGTCATTGTCTTTATTACAATGATGATACATTCTTAACTCCTAGATATGTTGATATTGGTTACTTTAGGTGATTCTAACCAAGCCCTCTCATCCACTCACATACTGTCCTTTACCATTTATTAATACTACAGATTTTGACCCTTTTTTTATTATTATTATTTTATTGTTTTTCATATAATAATTAATTTGTAATAAAAATTTAAAATTTTATTACATTTAATTGAGTTTTATCATAAATACAAACCCTACCATTATTATTATTAATGTACATTAATAAGTAATATTAAAAAAAAATGAGAAATACTTACACAGTAACATACTTAAAAATACATATATCTTGAAGATAAAAATCAACATTAACCTAATCTCATAGCTAAGCATCTTTTCTACAAACCTTTTATTCACTTAAAATTATTTATTTTAAAAATAGAAATTTAAAATATAGGAGAGGACGTATTTGTTACGTGCATTGCATCGGGTAACATTTACAAGGTAATTTTAATAATTAACATAATAAAATAATTGATTAGTTTGTTGTAAGTAATAATAATCAGTTTGTTGTAAGTAATAATCAAGCTCTAATACCATATGTAGAGCCTTTGATATTTTCAGGACTCAAACTAATTAAAAGTTTTCAAAATTTTTAGTTTAGAATTTCTTTCATGTTTTTCTTATACTTGGAATAAACCAAGAATAAACAATAACAACCTAATAATGATAACAACGTAATAATATCAACAGCAATAGCAGAATAATGATAACGACATAATAATATCAACAGTAACAGCAGAATAATGATAACAACCGCATAATACATACCTCCACCTGTAGGTTGGTTTATCTAGTCCATTTTATGTCTGATCATGTTCTTGTTCTTGCCCAGACTGAATATTAACCTCCTAGCCAACTAGGAATAGCCTCTCTCGCTCCCTAGCTCCAAGAATCCTTGTGGCTTCTTGGCCTTCGAGCCCAAAATTCCCAACAACAATAGTGCCCTATGAGATTTCCCCAAAACAATTCTTCCAATTTCCTCCTCCTCCTCTATTAAAAAATTCTCCTCCAAAGAAAAAATGAGATCCCCCTTCCAAGTCCTCCCCTTCTTCCTTATCCTCCTCTCTCAAATCCCCCTCATTAATTCCCAACAACCTTATCCCCCCATTAATTACTTCACCCACCTTTTAATAATAAAATAATAAAAGACTCATTAATATATTTTAATAATTAATTAAATTTAAATTTAAAACTATGATAAAATTAATCAATTTGGGTTGTTACATAAAGGCATGCTTTTAAACCATTTTTCTTCACGCGGAGGGATTTTCGTCGCAGCTGAAAACGTTTCTTCTGTCACTCAGAAAGTGATTTCCGCAATTTTCATGCTGACCCCAGTAAAATTGAGGGTGAACTACTCAACCAGCTTCTCATTATATCCTTTGATCCTTTCATAGAAGCACATACATTCATCTTGCTTGAAATATTCCCTGATCATCAGGTCTTCATTTATCAGCTCTATATCCTGAGGTTCAAACCTCACGGCCCTTCCTCTTCTCGCCTTCTTTCTTATAATTTGGGAAATTTCCATGATGCTAGTATATATTTATCTCATGCACGTGGTAATGAATTTTGATACCTTCTATCTGTGGTAAATAAGAATGACGAACTTTACAAAGACTGCGAGAAAAGGCAATAACAAAAATCTTTGTGCGACAAACAAAATCAACCACAAAAATTACTAGCACGACAATAAAGCGCGATGGAAAATTTCAGCGCAGTGGGGAAAACTCGACATGGTAGCAAACAACAACGAGAGACTTGACACGGTAAGGAACTAGGACAGAAAATTTAGGTGCATTTGGGAAAACGCGGCGGGACAGTCAAGCATGATAGGAAAATTCAGCGGCAATGGGGAACTGGGCATGTTAGTAAAGAGGAATGGGATACTCGACACAGTGGAGACTCAGTGCAACAGTAGGTAATTTGGAAGGAAGAAGGATGACTGTGAAAAGAAACATCTCGTGCCAAACAACTTAATATGTAGCGAGCTCCATAAATACCTTGAAGCAATGACTGAAAACAATGGAGGAGACAACAACAAAATCAAGTCAACATACTTACAATACAACCAATGGAAAACATATTTTACACAGAAAAGGGCTCCAGAGCTTGCAAAAAAAACTATGGACAATGCACAAATTCTAAAAGTGATAGAGAAGCATGACGGGTGACCAATATTTATGTTTGAATAGATAAGGAATGAAATCATGGAAGAGGATGATAAATCCATGGCAACAAGAAGTTTGAAAGCAGGTTGAATATTTGCGTAGCAAACTCGTGCAAGGTGTACACTTTTGAATTGTGAAAAGTACAAATGATACGAGTGACAAATTACAAATGATGGGAATGCCATGATTTTTCACCTTTCTGACTTCATGATTAGGTAATGATGATCATAATAACTTATGACATGACCTTTATCCTAACCACTTGACATGACTTTGGTACCTAAATTCCCCTTTTTGGACATGACTCGATGTTACACATTATTTTGGTCACCCCAGTGATCCTTTTATAGCATGTGTTCATGTTCCCAAAAGAGCCTTTATTCATGAGAAAAGTGACTGGTTTTCTCTTCTACAAAACACTATTAAAGAAGATTGTCGCAGGTTGCACTATGCGAAGGGTGTAGTGATCCCTGAGCGTCGCCCTTTTCCCCAAAACTGGTTTGCGACGTTGCCACAGGATGTCCTATATATAGGGTGCGACGATGTTGAAAGACTAAGGAAAGGTCGAGGTTCATGAAAGTTCTAGAAGGGAATCTTCTAGAAGGTGAGGTGGCATCCTTATGGTTGGGATCCTACTCACTTCTTTGATTTTGTGGGATCATCCTAATCTCTTTAACCATCTCTCTTTCCTCTATATAAATAGGGATTTCTCATGGAAAATTTTGAAGCAAGGAATTAAGGTTAATGAAGGTTGAATAGGCTAAGAATTGTGTGAGGAATTCCACTTCAGTTGATGCTTGAGGGGTTCATTCTAGTTCAGCAAGTTATTGAGGATCTTCTTCATGCAATTTTGGAGAAAGAGTGTGTGTTGGAGCAAAGGGCCACTGAAAGGGGACCTTGCAATATCAAGGTTGTTTAGTTGTATCTACCACTTTTACTTAATATAATACAGTGGCATGTTTCTTTCCCATAAAATCATTATCATTTTATTTCATGATTCCTTGATCACATGCATAAGTTTTCATTGAGTTTACTATTGTTGCTTTCACTTTGGTTGGTTTGTGTTCCCTTGCAAATCCAATATCACAAGAGCACCGGAGTGAAGCAAGGACAACAAAGATATGAGGAAGCGATATTTAAACGGTATGTCACTCATCTCTTGTTGTATAGTAAATTCAATGATTAGAGCTTAGGGAAAGCGTCATGTCTTGTCTTGTTTTTTTCTATATCTAGGTGGATCTAGGGAGATTGGTTTATGTTCGCATTTACCAATAAATCCAATAACAAAATTGGTGACTCCACTGAGTAATATCTATGCTATCTGAAGTTCTACTTTGTTAAGGGTATATTTATGAATTCGCCTCTTGGAACGTCATTTTGATTACATTGAATATCAACACAGTCCTATATGTCTAAATACATTAATAGATGCATTAGCTAATTATGTGTTAGACAGACATTTGAGACACTTATAAATCCAATCACATTTTGTATATAAAGAAAGTAAGCTGGTAGAAGCCTCATGTATATATAACGATAAAAGTTTTACAAAGAGTGTTTTTTTCCAAAGACCAAAATGTCAAAAATGTGAAGCACATGGCTTCATATACAAATATAGAATCAAGGATGTTGTTCATGATAACATACAACTGCTCATGCTACTCTACGAAGCAGTCGACTGATAGAACTAGATACATCCAGTGTGTGGCACTAGTAATGTCTCGGAATCTCATCGATGGAGATATCTGGGACATCAGTCGTCAACCCCTCCAGGTTTTTCTCTATAGCCTCGTAGTCAGCTACTGCTAATCCTACTACCTCAACTCTCTCCCCTCGCCTCTAGATGGGGGATGAACCTAAAGTTCGGTGAGGTCCCACGTCTGCATTGTCAAAGATATTTTTGATTAGTCATCGGATTAAGAACCTAAAAACATTTCATATTTAAAATTACAAAAACATTATAAAAAAAAAATGTGCTTCTTGCCTAAGTTCCCCCATTGAGAACCTTCAGGAAGAACCAAGTCTGGATCACCTATAAATTCCAAACCGGCATATGTGTATTCATCTACCATCAGCATCTGGGGCCTCAACCAATCGAAGAACACGTCATCATATTTTACGATAGGACCAGTCACATGTCGAGCCATGAGGTCACAACACCTCTTCATTATTGGATCTTGTGGGGTCGGTATGCCCCACTCTACCTATAGGCGCAAGTGTGGAACCCTCTTCAGGAAGAAGGACACCAAAATTGACCCGTATCCAAACTGTTTCAGGTCACCTTTCCTACACTTGGTCAATTGTTTATTCATGCTCTTGAGAACCTCGTCACACCAATTAAAGACGCAGGGCTCCATGCACTCCGCTGCATACTGAAAGTAGCTCTGAAGAGCCATATGAGGAGATGAACTCCCCACCATGCACGAGATGATGAAAAGGATAGTCCGTAGGGGCAAGTCCTGGACATCCCTAATAGAGACCTTGTTGCTACATCTCTCAGCCTCTTGTACACAATATTGCCAAATATACTCATTCATCGGCAGTCTGCCACCCCTGCTACCTGTCAATGTCACATGGGACCCACGGTGAGACAGCCCCATCAAAAATATATATATCCTTGATATCTAGACTGATTATGTGAGCCCCCACATGGAATGTCTGATGGTCCACATCCCACATGTGGACTAAATATTCGAGCAACCTCAATTGGGCCATCATGCCCTAGATTTTGAATAACTTTAGCAACCCACACTATCGGAGGTCATTAATTGTTCCCAGGTCATTCCCAGAGAATTAATCCTCGTCCTCATTCTCTCTCTCCCTCCACTCCAACATTCTGACCGTCAAAAACCTGCATTGGAACCACAAGGAGAGATCAACATCTTTATTTTTCCTCCCTGGAGATTTTTACTGGCCAAACATCCATAAAAAAAAATTGAGTTGTGCACGCCACGAGCGAAGTCACCCACACAGTGCAGGATCACCGTAGGTCAGCCATAGGGCCATTTGCGGTGACCCTGGAACACTGCAAGGCTCGATATAAGGCACCTACGGTGACCTTCACACGCAAATACCCTCATGAGTTCAGCCCAAAAACCTACTTTTAACCAATAAAAAAAAAATTAATCCATGGAAAGTGAAGAGGACAAGAAGATTCCCTATTCAGCAGACACTCTTCGCCAAATGATTGATCATGCCTCCTGCAATCTGTAGTGTAAGTTTGAGGTAAAATGGGGGTTTTGGGGCAAGGTTTGGGTGAAATAACAATGGAATGGTAAAAAGAATTTTTTACCTATATTTATAAACTTTTTCACTTTTCCATTTATATTTTATATTATTTTATGCATTTCACTTAAACCATAAAGTCCTAACAGTATCGCAAGTGTTTAATTTTTCACAGATGAGAAATCTAGGAGTGCAAACGATGGAACATTGATACGTTTCTTGGTTTGTTTTTTACATTTGACGCATATACAGATACTTTTTAGGTTTTTCAGGAAAAACCTTGGGCTCAATGTTTGTTCATTCTCATGCTCGTAAATCAATGATAATGCAACCGAGTAGACTTTTTATCACTTTTTTGGACTCGTAAAGGTTACATGAAAAAGGAACCACCTGGAGTCACCTTTAAGCTCTTTTCATACTCTCTAAACATGAAAAGATTGTCGAGTGATCTTGTTCTTTTCACGCTCGTAAAAGTATCTAAAGAAAACATTTGATGAGCAGTAGGTTATCACTTTTTTGGTCTCATCAAATTAATTTATGAAAAAAGAACTTGTGGAGTCCTCTTTAAGTGTTTTTCAAACTCTCTAAACATAAAAAAACCTCGATTTGTCTCTCTTTGGACTCGTTAAACAAACATTGGAAGACCTGTATGGGACCAAACCTCTCCTTCGTAGGGTTTGTTAAAAATACTCTGAGGGACTCATCCGAAGGATGAGCTTACATCAACAAGCATATGTTATCCTCCTCAAGCTTGCGTAAAAATAAAGAGGTACTCGCTAGAAATGGTGGGCGAAAATTTGGGAAAGAAATGTGTCTTTGTATTTGTGTTAGTGGCAGTAAGAGTCGCTCTTGAACATGACACCCCCTTCATCATTGTATTTGTGTTGGGAAATCCATTTGTCTCTCGTTTGGATTTTCACAAATTCATATCTTAGGTCATCCTTGAGTCAATGTTGCCAAGACCATTGTCGTTTCATTCATATGTTCAAGAGAATTCCAACCCCAAACAATCCCTCTATCGAGTCATCCATCTGTAGTTATAAATTCCTACCATGTCATCCTTCCCTATGTCAGTGTCAAATCATTTTCATACTTTGATCTACCTTAAATCTGTTACTTATTTCATGTCATTGATGGGGAATACATCAAGGCCCTCCTGTGCGAGTCTTTTCTTGTCGAATTCAACTCATTATCCAGGAACAAGACCTAGAAATCATTTAGTACCTTAGAACTTGCATGCCTCAATGGCAGGTTTCTTCGCCTTCAACAGTGGGTTCACATCATTGACCCCTGATTGAGAGATTTCATCGAGTTTTTGACTTCAGCTCATTCATTCACATTCATTGGATTGTACTAAGGTACCTTGTGTTGTGGGTGGGAAATCCCTCCTACAGACTAGCACTAAGGGTTTTATCATGCATGCATAAATGACCTAAAGATTCTTATTTTTTACCATCATCCCATGCCTAAACCCCCATTACTCATATGTAAATACAAGGCTCAAGAGATTAAGTTGACGTACCTTATTTTTCATGTTTGATGTCGATCCCTTTTCATGCTTGGTCGTTCTTTGACTGCAACGCTCCTCCCAATGTTGACCTGCATTCACTAAAGACAACCAAAGAACTCCAGATGCATCTGATCTATGAACTAATGGGTTAGAGATTTAATCAATCATACAATCAATATTCCAATAATGACAATCTCATATGGCGTGACGGGAAAAGCAATTCTTTTATTAACTTCACAATGATACCTTACAATGATAAAGTCAGATACTACTCCTTGATCCCAGTCCTGGGCTCTTCTTCCACTGTCTTCCAACTGATTTGCTCTATACTTCTCTTTGCACAAGGATGGCTAAAGTTTGGGACAAAGGGAATGCTTAATCGGGTATAGTTTTTTTTACTATGATTCTCCTCCTTTCAAATGGGACCCCTAACCCTTATTTTATAGGCTAGAAGAAGCTAGGTATTTGGTCAAGTGACCAGCCATGCATGGATGAAAGGTTTAGTTAACTTATCCAAAGCTATGTGTTCCATCAAAAACTTTCCTTTTTTCGTGTGTTCCATCAGAAACTTTCCTTTTTCCATGCTTTTGTAGGTACACGTGGGTTGTCTTGGGTCAGCTAGCATGGACACGCATGCAGTAATGAAGCAGGGCATGTGGGGCTTTATAAAAGGGGTTTTTAAGAAGAGTTGTTCAGTAGTGTTTTGGCAAAGAAGGAATCTGAGATGGCCTGAGGCCAGGTAAGCATGTCTGGTGCAAATTAGGGTTATAACAGATGCCCCCTAATGTGTGAGGTCAGAAGATCATCTGATGGTCGAAATACATTAACAATATTCACCGATGTGTCGAACAAGTGAGCCTAGGGACCAGAAATCGAGAGGTGCCTTCTGCAAAATAATAATTGTCTCACCAAGGTGGGAATACCCATGCTTGGGATGAGATAAAATGATGGCTACCAATCAAATACATTGTAGATCCATGTCATATAACTATATAAAGTGTAGCCGCGAGCAATACACATCGGAGCTACATCTTGAAATCAAAAAGATATACATGTAGAGTATCCATCTTCTAGAAGTTGATAAGTCCTGATGGCTAGAGATGAGGTCTTCAGAGCTCGAGCAACAACTTCAAAATATTCAAAACTCGGGTAGTAGTGTAATATGAGTGTACGACTTCACTACCTAGAGGTCTTTGATGGCTCGTCGGTCATGGACTAGAGAATCTTGATGATCAGACTGAAGGCTTCATTGATTTCAAATAAAGACTTGATTGGACTTTGAGGATGGTCGGGCATGAGGGCAAGAGACAAACTACAAAATGGTCGACTCAGGCTTAGAAAAAATTCCCTTGGATAATAACATGACAAAAGATGAGACTCAAGCAGCATGGCATTAACATAAGTTTATGAGGTAGGAGGCAACGCAAACTCTCCATATGTTTGGAAGAATAACCAAACGGAGGAGGACACAGCTCAATGCAGTGGGAACAGCTTCCTAAGGTCATATTAAATCCCAGGGTTTGACGAACAAACTGAAAGATGTGCTGCCAATACAAAGAAAATACTTTTCCCTTCCTTGTTTTGGGGTATATTTGATTTTTTTTTGTCATTTTCAATGATTTTGGAAAAAGAATAAAAGAATGCTATGTTACAAAGGAGAAATCGAGTGTCGCAAACATACTAGTTACAAGCACACGGAACACAGGGATGCTCAGGGCAAAGGGACATATGCAAGAAAAGGGCACTCAGGAAAAATCCTCCAAGGGTCAAAGGTATCAAGACGCAGAGGCAAAGTGCTACAGGGCTTGTGTATAAGGCATGTTTTAGATGGTTCAGTTGAGAGAAACATGGAGCCGACATTAGGCCAAAGACGTGGGTATGCAAATGCGATTTATAAGACACACAATGGTAACATCCTTCGATGTAAGTTTAACGAGCCCAGAGAAGGTAAGCTCGGTAGTTTTTCATATTTAGAGAGTCTGAAAAAACGTAAAAGGAGACTCCAATGGGGTACCTTTTTCGTAGGTAGTCTAATTGGTTTGAAAAAGGGGTAAACTAGCACCGACAAGACGTCTATTCAAAACCATTTTAACGAGTGTGATAAAGACAAGATCACTCAGTGATTTTTTCATTTTTAAGGAGTATGAAAAAAGCTTAACTATGGACTCCATAAGGAATGTTCTTCTGGACCATTTTAACGAGTGTGAAAGAATAAGGTCACTCGGCGATCTTTTCAATTTTTGGGAGTTTGAAAAGAGATTAACTATGGACTCCGTGGGGGTTCCTTTTTTGTAAATTTAGTCCCTCGGACCCGAAAAAGGGTTAAAATTATACCTGAGAGTACTCTTCTAGAGATCCAAGGCCTCTAGAGTATACCTTTGTTCGTACAGTTGACCATCTGGACCAAAAAAGGGGTAAGCTACCGCCGGATAGACATGACTTCAAATTTTAGTTTAGCAAGCGTGAAAGGCCACAAGATCGCTCGGCAATCTTTTCATGTTTAGAGGGTCTGAAAAGGGCTTAAAAGAAGACCTGTTATGTTTTGGGAGTCTCGTGGGTGAGGTCAAGAGTCATGCAAATGAGGCTCAAACGTGTAATCAGGAAAAACTAAAAGGGCTCCCAAGCCTACAGTCATTATTGACAGCATGGACACCATAATGCAACTAGGATCTACCTAGGGCATCCATGTTCTGGTAAGCTCTACCACCAAATCGTGACACTTCTAAAGAAGCAATGATGGTTATGTGTCACAACCTGATGGGATTGATCCTATGGAAAAGGGATAAAGACAACGAGATACAAAAGTAGGGCTGGAAACCTAACCTATATGCTCAAGTTGACCATCTGAGGTTTTTCCCATGGACCGTCAAAAGTGACCTAAAACTCCAAAAAATGTTTTGATACCTGAACGTAACTTTCCATAGAAATTCCTGAATCACTCTAAATGGTTTTCAATTTAGAGAAAATGATAGGGGGGGGCAAAAAAGTGACAAAAAAGGGCCAAAAATTCTATAAATAGAAGCTAGCAGCTCATTATCACCATTGTTGATTTGGAAATTGACTCTGGCACAAAAAAAACCCTTTGGTAAAAGTGGTGATTCTGGGAGCTACAGTGGACAAAACGACCACCCGTCTGGACCAAGTAAGTATAAACTACCTCCTTTTGCCTTTTAATTCTTTATTTATGCATTTAATTTGGTTTTGGGGGGGGTCGTCGACCTATAAAAGGTCGGCCCTAGGTCCACATGGGTTGTCTTATGACAGACCACGTGTACACTCACTCTGTCTAATACCAGAGCGCATGTACATGTGACTGTCATCACAACAGCCCGCATGGACCCTCCAATGAGTGAAAAAAAAAAGTTTAAAAAGCAAGGCCTAACCCTCTAAAAATTTTCCCATGTGCAGGATGTATGTGCAATGGAGAGAACGAGAGCACAAAGATATTAGTGCACTAGTTGGGGAAGACCCTAATGTTGTGGCGGTGTTAATTCAATGTGGCTTGCTCAAGTTCTTTCTGTGTTCTTTCATGAGAGAACAACCTAGGCTACTGAATGCCTTGGTTGAATACTGGCACCCTGACGTAGAAGATTTTATGCTAAAGGGGCAGTCACTGGTGCCCACTACAGAGGATATATACTTTTTGACTGGCCTCTCCAGGAGAGGGGAACCATTCAATTCCAGAAATTTCCTACTAGGCCTCACAATATATTGGAACTGATAGGACTTTATTGTGAGGCGGGTACAGATCGATCGAGCTCGTAAGTGCCAATAAGCAGGATCACTGATTTATCACTGTGGGAGATTGTGTTTCTTATTAGGCGGATGATAGGTTATGCGACTCTACATCAGGCATCTCATGCATAGATGAACTGTGCGGTCCATTGCTTAAATGCACAGATATTTGACTGGAGCACTACACTGTTGGATTGTATGAAGAGGCAGCTAACAGATTGTCGGTTGCAGACGCAGAGAAACTTCAGGTTCAGGACAATTCTATGCTCTTTCTTCTTTGAAAGAGTTCCTAGTTTCAGTCCTCGAGTGGTGGTACGAGGACATCAAGCTTCTCTTCCTGCGGTTTGCAGATGGGCAGTGTTGTTGCCATAATAGGGTGGTGGAAGGACCAATGAGTCCTTCGATGATGACTTTTTTTCTTGGTTGTCACGGAAGATCCCAATCATAAAGGATTATCCCTATGCTGGGATTGATTTCTCGAGAGATCCCAAGATCCCTGTACCTCCAGGCGAGGAGAAAGGTGAGATGGGTAAGTTTGCATCTTTTTTTTTTGAAACATATATAATTTTTATGTTGTTTTTATATATATCATTTTTTTTATACCAGAGTATTTGATAGATACGTCTCTATTATGTGCAGATGTGGGACCAGTGCAACCTGCAAATTATGCAAGGAATAGGCGTCATCCTCGGCCAGGGGCTGCACCTGCCACCGCAGGGGGACCAACAGCAATAGGAGAGCTTCCAGCTGGTGAGGCTAAGAGGGTTTTGAGATGAGTTGAGCGAAATTTTACCTCGCTCACTCCCACCATCCCCATGGCAGAGATTGAGGATCTGCCACCATCTATGCAGCCTCATGTAGTGGGGGCACCACGGACATGGGTTCAACCGTTCTGGCATTTGGAAAACGTTGTTGATTATTACAACAGGGCACACAGGCCCTAACCTTAGCTAGTCTAGACTTTTCATGTGCCGAGAGCTCTACTTGTATATATTTTTTGAGGGCATAAGACCCATGAATCATTACTGGTCATATTTTTGAGGCGTTTGCATCCAACTATGTACTCTGATGATTATGATATTATATATGGACTTTTATGTATTTTGGTGTTTTATGGATCATATTTGCCTTTAAAAATGTATTTACATGTTTATGTGTATGTCATTTTATATGTTTGCGAGATGCCAGTCTAAAATTTGATTAGCTAGAGTATCTGTAACTTGGTTTAATCTCCTAGGAACATGAAAATATGCAATATAATCAAAGCTTCGTTCTAAGAGACGTACCCTAAGGAATCGTCGGTGTAAAGTTGGATCATGAACCTGGTAGACTCTATTTAACTGAGACACAACCAGCTGAGAGTCTAAATGGACCCGAAGACGAGAGATACCAAATGACAAGGCGTCATGAAGCAACTCAATAACTGCACTGTACTCGGTGACATTGTTTGTGGTGTCGCCTAAACATATACCTCCAGAAGATAATAACTTGCCTTGAGGTGTAAAAATTACCCAAGATGCGGAGGAAAGCCTTCGAGTGTGCCGGCTAGCACCGTCTGCGTACCCAATGAACACCTCAAATTCACTTGACATCTACCACAATGACAAAAGACAATATAAAAAATGACACGTTCATAATACTAAAAGAAACCAAAAAGTAATAGTACAAAGACTATACATATGTTACAAAAAGTTACCCAAGGTGACCTACCTATGAGTAATATTTTTTAAGGTAGAGCCCATTTCTACGCTCTACCAAATCATTTCCCTCAAAGTCAACCAGACGATAAGCACCCTTTTTAAGAACTTCTTTTATGATGAAAGGTCTAAACCACATGGGTTTGAATTTGCCTGCCCCCAGGGGGTCCTTATCTTGGTCATAGACTAGGACAAGGTCACCTTCAGAGAAAATTCGAGGATGAACGGACCAATCATACTCACACTTGAATTTCTATTTTTGAGCCTCGTTGTCCAAGGTCACATCACGACGCTGCTCATTGAGTCACTCAAGGTACAATAACCATTCTTCAAGTGGAGAAGTGTCTGGAAATAACTGTACTGCCAATCTTAGGGACAGGATCTGACACTCTATTGGAAAGACTGTTTCTGGCCCGTAAACGAATTGAAAAGGTGAGAAACTAGTTGCACTCTTAACAGACATCCGATAAGCCCATAATGCCGAGTATAAAATCAAATGCCAATTTGACTTGGCCGAGTTGATCATTCGCTGTAGGATGTTCTTAAGAGATTTATTTATAGCTTCCACCTGACCATTTTCTTGGGTGTAGTAGGGTGACGAATGTTCTTTCCGCAACCCAATATTTGATGTTAATTCGGTCATCATCTAGTTCTGAAAGTGACTGCCATGGTCAGTGACAATCTTTCTCAGGACACCGAACCTTGCTATTATCTGGTTGAATAAAAAGAGACCTGCAGTCTCTCCATCATCTTTAAACGTTGGCATAGCTTTGACCAACTTCATGAATTAGTCTATGGTGACAATGATATAATGGTGCCCCCTTGCTGAAGGAGGGTTTCAAGTAGTGTAATCAATCCCCCACTTGGTGAAGGGGCCAACTGTGATGACAATAAACATGGGAGCGGGATGTGCCTCATCTTCCGAGAGAAGATCTGACACGGGTGGCACTTCTTGACCGATTCGATACAATCTTTGATTAGTGTCGGCCAAAAGTAACCTGCTCGTGAAATCTTTTGGGTTGTTTCCAACCTAGACAAATGGCCGCCACATGATCTGGTATGGAAATCGTTAAGCACAATAACTACTTCTTCATGAGTGAGACATCGGCGCAGGATGTAGTCTACACCTCTTCGATACAATGTATCGTCGAGTATGAGATAATTCTTAGCCTGATATCGTATACGACGACACTCATCATGAGAAGTAGAGGTGGGGTACTTCAAAGTCTAGAGATAGACAAGTATACCTCCGTACCAGGGATCCAAAGACACGATCAAAAACATATCTCCTTGGATAGGTGATTCTTCGGGCATAACATCACCTGACTCCACTGGAAGTTCAGAAATAAGTTCTGCGAAGACCAGAGACTTTTTGGATTTCACCGAAATGAAATCTAAGTCGAATTCCTGGAGGATGACTATCCATATACTGATCTTTCTACTTATTACCCGTCACATCAACACGTATTGAAATGGATTCACAATGGAAATGACGGTGGTCTTGCAAAATAGAACATAATGATGGAACCGTTGAACAGCATGGACTGTTGCCAACACAAGTTTTTCAATATGAGAATAATTGAGTTCCAGTCTGATGAGGCCTCGGCTCAGGTAATAGATCACATATTCTAAGAGAAAATCATCATCCTGAACTAAGACCATGTTGATGGTTGACTATGCTACAACCAAGTATAATAACAAATCTTTGTTATAGTTGGGTGGCCGAAGCAAAGGGGCAGTTGAGAGGGCATGTTTCAACACTTCGAAGGAGCATTGAGTGGAATTGTCCTAGTGAAAAGGATCGTCTTTCTTCAGTAAGCGCATAAATCCCTTTGTGATCTCGGCATAGTTGGCGATGAAACGCCTTAAAAAATTTGCCTTGCCCTGTAGACTCTAAAGTTGAAGGATTGTGTGTGGGGGAGGCAACTGAACTATTGCCTCAACCTTGAGAGGATCGACCATGATCCCTGTTGTTGACACTATGAAACCTAACAAACGTCCTGATGTTACACAAAAGCTACACTTGTTTGGATTCAAGCGAATCCAGAAGTAGCGACATCGCTCAAAGATAAGTCGGAGGTGTGTGGGACGATCCATTCTATTGCGAGATTGAGATGCTAAATCATCTAAATAGGCTTCGACTATATGCTTGAGATGATGGAAAGAAAATACATGGCCTGCTGAAAGGTCGCTCCAGCATTTTTGAGACCAAAGGCATCTTATGATAAGTGAATGTACCCCATGGAAAAATGAATGTCATTTTGTGTTGGTCTTCGGGTTTGATTTGTATCTGATTATATCCCGAAAAACCATCCATGAAAGAAAAGGCCTGGCAACCTACACATTCATCGATTATCTGGTCAATGAATGGTGTGGGAAAATTATCTTTTGGACAAGCCTTGTTTAAATCATGAAAGTCTGTACATATGTGAATCATGCCCTGTTTCTTGTTGACCGGCACCGAATTTGACACCCATTGGATCATATGGATAGGGTAGATAAAACCAGCTTTGAGCAATTTCTTGACTTCAAACTTAATGGTTGCTTCTTTCCTAGGATTAACTGGATGAAGATTTTGCCGAACTGGCTTGGCATCAGGATAAGTTCTGATTTCATGTTCGACTATTTTTGGATCAATGCCTAGCATTTCCTCTTAAGACCACGAAAAAATGTCGTGGAATTATTTAAAAGGATCTGTGTAGACTTGAATCTCTTCGGGGGAACAATCAACTCCGACGAAAACATTCTCCACAGTGCTAGGGGTTCTGGAGATATTAATTAGTATAGTTTCAGCGATAGTTGCCATATTACCCTCGGCATAAACCTCATGTGTAGCTAAGGGATTAATAGGACAAGACCTATCTCCAGTCATAGTTAAGGTGAATTCTCCTGCTTTGATTCTACTTAACTCTGGGAGGAAGTATGATCGGTGATAGAGATCGTCCCAAGGTTTGGTCGGACTAGTCATTGCTTCAATTATTGCTTTGTCGGAGGGAAAGACTAAGTCTAACGCATCGGTATCAGTGAGAGAACCTTGAGCCCAAATAGGCTCTGGAATCGGATCTAACTCTTTTGCAGGAGTTTGATTGGTGTCGACCATTTTTTGCTAGACTAAAGAGTATGCTACTTCAGCTGCGAACAAGGGCATGGACATGCCAAGGTGCCCTATCCCTCCCATCGTGGTCAATGGGGAAGGAAGTATCCACGGATCGTTGAATTAAGTCGTGCGAAATGACGAAACTTGGAAAATATCAACCTTATGGTGGTCGGATATGAACTTGACATCGCCTTGAGGGGGCAGGTAATCGAAGGTACCCATCAAAAATGGGCAAAAACCAACCCCTACGTTGACTATGCTCGGTTGGGGATTATCAATCATCGGGACCGCATATGCCCCGAGTGAAGGGTCAGGTTTGGAGAAAGAGAATTGATCAATGGTTATAATCTGGTCCTCATGTGGAAAAAACAAGACCTGAAAAACTGTATCAACCACTGCTTGCATGGCATAAGTCCAACTCCTTCCTAACAAGAGATTGTAGTCGAGGGATGAGTTGACTACTTCTACCTCGACACACACGGTCTTCCCTCCTAATTGCATGGGGAAAGAGAGAATGATACCATGTGGTCAGAATGAAGGACCATCGAAAGCAGTGAGAAGAGTAGGTGACGGAGACAAAACGGGCTGGCCAATGGCCTTCTAACATGCCAACAACATAACGCATGTTGAGGCACCTTCATCAAACACCGTGCGGAAAATGTTCCGAGTAAAATGTTTTGTGGGGTAAGCCACTACTATTTGAAATGCTACGTGGTAAGGCAAAATAGGTTTTAAGTCGGTTGTATCCAGTATGATTGTACCCAGATTACAAGTGTCGGTAGATCCTAAAGCGGCCAACAAATCTTTCCTCTGGGAAGGACAACTTTGGAGAACCTCCAGAGAGGACATCGCACAAGGGGTTTGGGAGAAATCCTCCACCATAGAATAGTTCTAGGTCGCCCTTGCATTTGGGTTGTGAGAATATTTTTTGAATGCACCTTTTGGGATGTGTGTCATTGTTTCGCCCAAAGTCTTCTCGATCTGGAGAGGAAGAGATGGGATTTTGGCTTCTTTTCCCTTCTCAGAAGTGCTTGGTTTACTATATTCATGCACTCTAGTTGATATAAAAGAATCACCCTTCATCATATACACATTCGTGGATACAGGATTGTTCGAAGATGAAGAGGGTCCTTGACTGCCCCCTTCCATGCTTGTAGAGGCTTGGGTTAGGTTTTTCCCATGTTGAAATGGATTGGTTAAACCGGCATGCTGTTTTTGTGTCACAAACTTTTGGGCCTCTACAAGCCAAGGACATTGGTGGGTCAGGTGGTCTTTCGTGCACATATTGCACAGATACCTCACCTTTTGTTTCTCGTTGTTGGCCCCACCAACATTATTAGTTGGTTTCTTATCCCCCTTGCCCTTCTTTCGTTGTTTTTTCTTTTCATCAGGATGTTGGGTGCCTTTTGGATTTGTTGATTGCATTGTGTATACATCCGACGTTTGGGTAGGGGGAGTAGCCAAAACAATAGTTTGGTTGGCCGTTGTGTGTTGTATAGACAATTGTTGCAATTGCTACATCAGTTGTTCATCGGGCTTTGTTTGTGTTGAACCAACAATACCATTGGCATGTGGTCCAGCTCTCTATTTGGTTTTATCAAGTATTGAGCATGGTGCATCTGGTAAGATCTCATACAATAAACCGAACGGAGAGTATATTAGCTCAAGTTGTTGAGCTCTCATGATGGAATCTTCTTCGGAAAACACTCCCGACATTGCGACGTCTTTGGATAATTGTGGGACCAAAGACTTAAGGAACCACTCGAGCAAGAATGTTGGTGGGACTGGCACCTTACTTAAACTCTTCTGGCATCTCCATTCTCGGATGTGATCAAAGATATGGTCTTCTTTTGTTTGTTCGAAATTGGCCAACAATTTTGTGCCAGTGTCGTATCTCACAGGTAATTGGAAATGGTTTAGGAAATTCATTTCTAATTCACTGAAGGAAGAGTATCTTGAGTGGTTGAGCTCAATGTACCATTTCACAGCACTCCCAATGAGAGTACGTTGGAACAATTGCAACTGTACGGATTCGTCTTTCAATGAGTTAGATGAGCACCAAAGATGGAAGGTGGTCACATGATCTCCTAGATCATTGTTAGGCTTGGCTTCAAACTTTGGCATGTCCGAAGGCAACTTCGTCGGCATAGGAGGCCAACGCGAATCGTGACAGATAGGTTCATTCAACAACCTTGTTAAGTCTGGCAAATGAAAGGTTTCCAGGAAAGGTAGTTTGGGTTGTTGGTGATAACCATGGAAAAAGGGGCCTGGAGTTTGACTGGCACCAGGTTTCCAAGAAAAGTTGGGTTGTTGGTCGGGGTTCTGGTAAAAACCATGGCCATGACCAGCATACGGATTCTGCGTGTGAGGAGACATCATCGACTGGTTCCAAAAATAGGGTGTAGATGGTTGGGCGTGCAATACATTCAGAGGACTTTGGGAAGGATTTCCCCATGCCGATCCCATGGGAATAGGCATAGCAGCTTGTCCGGGGTTCCATTGGTTGTGAAAATAATTTCCCCAGATCGGCATTCCTAACGCGGGAACTAATCCTTGCCAAGAATTCCAAGGTCCTGATGCAGAAGAAGTTCCTGCGTTTGCCCCCTGTGCAGGAATAGCACCCTGCATAGGATTAGGTTGGCCATAACCGGGGTTGCCCCTGGTTGGAAAAGTAGCAGACGAGAAAGTTTTGTTACTAAACGCACCGAACAAAGAAAATGGTGTCGACCCTACCATCATATTATGAGAAGGTGGTCCTTGACTCCCTACTCCAATTGAACTATGGTGTGTGTTTGGCCCGGTGGTTTGCTGGTGGGTACCTCCGAGTGAAGGGGATGAAGGAGGTATATGAACTCCCCCGTAAGGAAAAGCGTTAAAAGGAGCTAAAGTGCCCCCCATGGGTCCCTGCAGAGGAGCGTTAGAGATCCCTGCCCCAAGACCTAAAGTCTACAAAGTGGAGTAAGATAGTACAGGACTTGTACCATGGTATACCCCTGCATTCACCTGTGTATGTCTCTAAAAAAGACAAGCAACTAGGTTTCCAACGCGCGAACAGCCACCAGGTGCGTACAGTCGACAGTTGGGTAGACCACAATGAGTAGGGTATCGAGCCTAAAACCTGTCAAGGGTATCGAAGGAAAGTGTTTCGGAAGACAACTGAGGACCTTGAATGGATTTGAGACCCACAAAGCTCCGTGGCAAATGCAATCGACGGAATCCCAAGACAAGCCCTCTATATGTGTTCTCCACCACGATTGGTCCAGCTTTGGAGGGGTTATCTCCGCTACCTTTCTGCACGCGACCTCGTGTTTAGCCCCTGTGTTAGAGGGGGGTCCCAGATAACTTTCACGATACTGGACTTGGACACTCCCTAGCTTAGACTCCAATGTTTGATTTAGTGGCCTTGAAGAGTTTCCTCTCCAACCTAATTCAAGGCCCTAACCCTAAACTAGTTGGTTGACCATACAAACATAAAAATTCTAATGAATTTTAGATTTAGTGTTATTTTTTATGGTTTGTCTTAAGTCAAATGTTATGAAAGTGAAACTAGTGATGTTTGAAAGAAGAAAAACAAATAAACAGAAAGCTGGAAACAAAATAACTTCTTCTTAAAAACAACTTTTCAAACTAAAATTTTCTAAGATCTTTGAACAACAAACTCAAAGCAGGATTTCACTCTACTACGAGCTACTTATCATCTAAGTAAACCGTCAAGAACTTATGAAAGAAAAGACTTTTCCTGGTTACTAATGCAAACCAACACTATTTAACCAAACAAAGAAATAAAAGATTTTTTTTTATTTGAATGCTCACAAAGCAAAAAGGAAAAATATCAACAAGTAAAGACCAAGAAAACTTCTGGCCTAAGCGCAGATCACAAAGAGTCACTTTAAAAATAACACACAAGCAAATTAAAATTGGACTCTCACACTTGTCTAAAAGCCCCTATAAAAAGAAAATTTTGAGGAAAACTTATTAATGAAAAAGAAAGTTATTGTTGTGATCAAACCTAAGTTACTGACCGCTATGACAGAGACCCAAAAAACCTGAGAGGTATAACTCTTGACAAAGGAAAGGATGACTGCCTCACCTTAAACAAAAAATTTCTCCACAGGCACGCCGCTGACAGTTCAACAGCAAGCCCTTGCACACAAGTTGTGTAAAGTCAAGGCGCGTGTACACGCATACAGACCTTATATAGGCCACGTGTACTTTTGAAACTCTAAAAAATAAATGAAAAGAAATCAAGACTAGGTAGAGACTACTAGTACTGAGAACCAAAATCTCTTGAAGACTCAGACACTTACTTTGACAGAAAAAAGAAAACAATTCAAGGAAAACTTCATAGAACAAACCAATCTGAGGTGAAACCTAAGATATAGACTGCAAACAACAAAGACTTAGAATGAGTTCCAGAAAACCCCTAAGAAGGATTATTTCTAACAGGGGAGAGGATGACTGCCTCTCTAGAAGAAATTTTCTAGAATCATACACACGACTGACACTTCCTCACCTTGCATGTGCATGCAGGCTATGGGAAGGTAGGGCACGGGTACACACATGCAGACCTTATATAGGCCACATGTACCTCTGTGGGTCTCAAAAAAAAAAATTGCGGTCAAGCAAAGAAACAGAGATAACTAGTATGGAAGACCAGAATCTCTGTTAGCTCAGACTTTTGCAGAAACTTTAAAAACAAGGAATGAAACCAGTTCTTAAAAATACCCAAGAAAAAATATTCCCATAAACCCTAGAGATCCCCAGTATGGTCACCAATTCTATTGTGGGTGGGAAATCCCTCCTACGGACTATCACTAAGGGTTTTATCATGCATGCAGAAATGACCTAGAGATTCTTACTTTTTACCATCATCCCATGCCTAAACCCCCATTACCCATATGTAAATACAAGGCTCAAGAGATTAAGTTGACGTACCTTATTTTTCGTCTTTGATGTCGATCCCTTTTCGCGCTTGGTCTTTCTTTGACTACAATTGTCCTCCCAATGTTGACCTGCATTCACTAAATACAAACAAATAACTCCACATGCATCTGATCTATGAACTAACGGGTTAGAGATTTAATCAATCATACAATCAATATTCCAATAATGACAATCTCATATGGCAGGACAGGAAAATAAATTCTTTTGTTAACTTCACAATGATACCTTGCAATGATAAAGTCGGCTACAACTCCTCGATCCTAGTCCTGGGCTCTTCTTCCACTATCTTCCAACTGCTTTGCTCTATACTTCTCTTTGCACAAGGATGGCTAAAGGTTGGGACAAAGGGAATGTTTAATCGGGTATAGTTTCTTTACTATGATTCTCCTCCTTTCAAATGGGACCCCTAACCCTTATTTCATAGGCTAGAAGAAGCTAGGTATTTGGTCGAGTGACCGGGGATGCATGGCCAAAAGGTTTAGTTAACTTACCCAAAGTTGTGTGTTCTGTCAGCAACTTTCCTTTTTTCGTGCTTTTGTAGGTACACACGGGTTGTCTTGGGTCAGCTAGCGTGTACACGCGTGCAGTAATGAAGTAGGGCGTGTGGGGCTTTATAAAAGGGGTTTTTAAGAAGAGTTGTTCAGTAGTGTTTTGGAAAAGAAGGAATATGAGATGGCCTGAGGCCAGGTAAGCATGTCTGGTGCAAATTAGGGTTATAACACATTAGGAGTCATTGACATCAATGATGATTTCCCTCGCACTTGTTAACATTTTTCATCAAGGGGTAATCAAGTGGTTTCTACCATGTTCAACTTCAGCACTTGTAATCGCATGGCTAGATTCGTACTTATGTACGATGAGATTGAAGACCCTCGATCTAATCATTTTGATCCAGGTTGTGATGGAGTATTTATGATTTGTATTGACACATAGATCCACTTTGTATGTCTCGTGGCTATGTCCAACTTTGAGTTTTCTAGAGCATAGATACACAGTGTATTCCTGGTGGCTATGCAGAATCTTGGTGACATGGATCCACAGTGTATGATTGGTGGTCATGACTGACATTTATGATTTAAATCTAATGCAGTTCCCTCCCCTTCGAGGTTCTATGACCTCTCGGTCTCTGGATCGTTCCAAGTGTCGAGTCAGATTGACTTTGCAGGCTCTTGAATGAACCCAGAAATTATACACATGTCCCTTTTCTTCCTTTGGCGCAGGTCCTATGATACCTGCACCTTCTGTCTGCACATTTTAGCACTCTTCAGTTCACAGGCGCTAGCGCCTCTTTACTATCCCCTTCCTTCATATGACCCTGGGTTGTGCCCTTGTTCTAATGCACAATTGCGGGCGCGGAAAAGAATGGTTTTAGACCAACCCACTTTTCACCCCGCAATCCTACTCCAACTGCCACATATCTCTCTTTCAAAACCATGGTTGAAATTGTGGCCCACTCAAGGATTATTATCAGCTGAGCATGTCCTGACCCCGCAATCCTTCTCGAACGTCGATATCATGATCCTTTGGTGCTACCTGTGATTGACGGCTATTATCGATCTATGTTCCACTCTTCTTTCCTCCTTCCACACGTCTCCTTAGATATCCACGATCTATTGACACGTAACTCCCTTCTGGATTGACGGTCGTTGTTGACTTCGCCTTTCCGACCTTTGGGAGTTTCAATTCTCAAACTCCACTCTCCTCTATATGGCACTCTCCCGTAGTGGAATATCTACTGCCATCTGGATTCTTGAATCTATATCCAGGATCTCCTCCGTGAGTCCGACCTTCGGGAATCTTGATTCTCAACCTCCACAAGCTCCCTTCCCTAAGCTCCTTCTTCACAGGTGACCCTGACTGACGTCTTCACATGACCACGTGACTTCCTGTTAAATCTCACACACCTTCAATCCTTGAAATATTGTGGGACCATTGATCTCTCGATATTGATGGTACCCTGGATTGATGGTTTAGATCTGTCCTCTCCAAACCTACAGACCAGATCTTTTCTTTTTAGATCAATGGTTGTGATCTCTTTTCAATTCCATACTTTGGGTGTTTGAGATCTCAAACCCTCACTTTCCTCTGTACTCCAACCTTCCGGAGTTAATGATCTACTGTCACGTGTCCTTCCTTCACATTGACGGCTCCCGTCGTCTCCGGGCCTTCGGCCTTCAGCGTTCTCAAATCTCTGAAGTGAAATCTCTCAGAGTGTTGGATCTCTTGACACTTGTCCTCTCTTTATCCAATGAATATCCAATGGATGGAATCTCCATCCTCCATTCATCCCTTCGCAGATCAATGATCCACGTGCTCCCTGTGGGATAACCGACCCTTAACCACTTCGACCCTCGGTGCTTTGGGATATTCCAAAACTTCTTTCCATAAAAACCTCAGAGTGTAATCCTCTAAAGTCCATGATCTAGTGACACCTTTCCAACCCAGATCAATGGCTATCGTTTTCTTCATCTATTCAGGCTTCAGTGATGTCAATCCCTTCTCCTTCACGTTCTCCCGTAGTGATCTCACCTGGAGTTCACGAACCTTCGCCATGCATCCCCTTCTGGATCTGACTGTCCAGCTTCTCTTTGGCTCTTCAAGCTTCGGCAATCTCAGTCCTCAACTGAAAACTCGCTACAATTTACCCGGAGCTCACGATCTGTTGAAAATTGTCCCTTTGCAGATCGACGGCTCTTGACTCTTCAGTTGTTCAACCTTCGAGTGTTTCAACTTCTCTATGTGCTCATTCCTCCCAGAGCATTTCTACCCGAAACACATGATCTCTTGATGCATGTCTCCCCTTTGATCTGATGGCCTCTATCCACTTCGGTTCTTTGGGTTTTGATATTTTCAACTCCTATGCACTCGGTTCTTCCGGAGTTCTTTCACCCGAAAACTCAAATCTTACGCCATCTATCTCTTTTGATGATGGAAGGTCCCTACTTACTTCAGGACTTTGACAAGTCCTCTCTCCTATGTGTACACAGTGTGAAGGCTCGTGCACCTTCTTCCAGATCCAATGGTTGTTGGTCCTTCGCACTCAGATCCAACGGATGGGATCCGTTCTTTCCTTCTATGCTCCTCTACTCGTTGGACTCAAATCTGACAGTCCAGATTCCTCCTCACCACCAATCTGATGGTTGTGGTCACTCCTCCTCCTGAGATTTATACTTATCCCACCTTGGAAGACTTAGTTCATGTTCAAAGGTATCGGCCTTTGAAATTATCTCATGAACCCGACTCCTTTGGGTCCTGCTTACGCTATTGCAGTGTTATCTCTTCTAAGCTTCCAAACCTAGAATAATTTTGTCTCTTTCACACTCTCTGTTATCCCTTCTGAGCTTGGTCTCCTTGAAGAATTCGATCTCCCATGCACACCTTGAATTCTGGGATTTTGTCAAACTCATATCTGAAGTATTTCTTGAAAAGAAATGCTCCTCGCCCTCCTGGCGTTTTCCTTCTTGATGCACACCTTGCAGAGCTTCTCCTAACAAAGTGTTCAGTAACTTTGGTTCTTCCCGAACCTAACACAAAGTTCCTTCTGTGCACACTTGCACCGAATCAATGCCTACCTAAAAGAGCTCGACATAGTTCTTAGTAACTCTGCTTCTCTCTGAACTCGACAAAGAATTCTTCATGTGCACTACTTGCACTCCCACTGATGAAGGTTCAATGGTATCCCTCCTAATATTTCCCTTGTGGTTAAACCTCTGTCAACGCACTCTTTGCGAACTGTGTGCACTCCTTTCACTCAGAAACTCAAAGATTAGAAACAATTGAAACTCATGCAATACTTCACCAATTACACATTCAAACCATGAAAATTGCATAAAAACATAAAATCAACACAAATACATAAACACACGATATGCAGGAAAAACTTATTTTCTATTATCTCTACGTGTCTATACAGATGATTACAAAAATTGGACTGTAACAAAGTCCCAGTTCTCTCAAGCTCTCTCTCAAAACTTCTAAGACCTCCTAAGGCCTCTCTATCCATACCTCTCTATCATTCTCTGCCTATCTGCCCTATGAAATCTGATACATGATCTCCTTACAAAAGAGGGGCTCTGCGAGCTCGTCTTCTCTCACCTAACCTCATCTATTATATTGAAGTTTTCATAAATTTTTACCCATACCTTACCACGATCTGGGCATGCTACAAGCAACCCTTTAAATGAAATCCAACCACTACCTGTACAAAGGCATGGCCCGGCATTTACAACCTTACAGCACAAAAATCCGTATAGGATTATTTCAAATTTAAAAAATGGGAGGTTCAATGCCTCTCCTTTTCTCCATTGCACGTTTGTGTGATGGTGTGCATGCGCATTTGCTGAGGTGGAGTGATGCTCCTGCATCAAAATCACTTGTAGTCCGAGCATGGGAATTTCTACCTCATAAATGGTAATACATTATGCATATGCTTGATTGTTTGTAGGTTCTCGATTGGTACACTCCTTGTTTCTGACACACACACATTCTACAATGTATTTCAGATGTCACAAGTTCTAGCCTCATACCTTGGGGGGAATTCTGTTAAACATTATTTTGGTCACCATGGTGATCCTTTTATAGCATGTGTTCATGTTCCCAAAAGAGCCTCTCTTCATGAGAAAAGTGACTGCCTTTCTCTTCTACAAAACCCTATTAAAGAATATCGTTGCAGGTTACACTATGCGTAGGGTGCGGCGATGCCTGATATCCACCCTCTGCCCTGAAACTGGTTTGCGACATCGCCACAGGCTGTCCTATAGCTAAGGTGTGGCGATGCTGAAAGACTAAGGAAAGGTCGAGGTTCATGAAATTTCTAGAAGGGAATCTTCTAGAAGGTGAGGTGGAATCTATATGGTTGGGATCCTACTCGCTTCTCTGATTTGGTGGGATCATCCTAATCTCTTTAACCATTTATCTTTCCCCTATATAAAGAGGGATTTCTCATGGAAAAGGTTAAGCAAGGAATTAAGGTTAATGATGGTTGAATAGGCTAAGAAGTTTGTGAGGATTTCCACTTCAGTTGATGCTTGAGGGCTTCATTCTAGTTCATCAAGTTCTTGAGGATTTTCTTCATGCAATTTTGGAGCAAGTGTGTGTGTTGGAGCAAAGGGTCACTGAAAGGGAACCTTCCAACATCAAGGTTGTTTGGTTGTATCTACCACTTTTACTTAATATAATACGGTGGTATGTTTATTTTCCATAAAATTATTCTTATTTTATTGCATGATTCCTTGATCACATGCATAAGTTTTCATTGAGTATACTATTGTTGCTTTCACTTTGGTTGGTTTTTGTTCCCTTGCAGATCCAATGTCACAAGAGCACCAAAGCGGAGCGAGGACAACAAAGATACGAGGAAGCGATATTTAAATGGTATGTCACTCATCTCTTGTTGGATAGTAAATTCAATGATTATACCTTAGGGAAAGCTTCATGTCCTATCTTGTTTTGTTCTAGATCTAGGTGGATCTAGGGAGATCAGTTTATGTCTGCATTTACCGATAAATCCAATAACACTCGATATTGAGGGAAATGGACCTTTACAAATTGCACATGACTAATCATTACACCCTTTCCTGACTCTTATGGATAGTCCTGTTACTCAATGATTTCGAACCATTCTTTATTTGGTCATTGACCTTACAATCTTTTATATACAAACTATGACTCATCTAGGACTAACTCTAACTAAAAAAATCATAGTGCTAACAGCTGGGTCCAATGGGGATGTTATCCTCCCAGTGAGGTAGAAAAGAACAACAGACCAGGTGCATGACCATTGGGCTTTATTTGACTTAAAGACTCTAAAATGGAAAAACAAACTTGTTTCCACAAACTCAGCATAAACTTAGGGCCTTCACCTTAGGCTTCATTTTTTGTTGATTACTAACTCGAAATGCTTTATCTAAAAATAAAAATGGTTATTTACAATGAAATGAAGACACTGAAAAAAATTGCTAAACAAGATAATGTTTGAGAAACTTGCCATTCACAAGTCCCCCACCAATGAGATATCCACTAAGTTCTTGCAGGAAATAGGAATTGCTCCTGTGGCACACAGCAATATTGAATGGCCCCATCCAAAGATGATCAAACTTCCCATGCCTCCCTCTGTCTTCATTTCTTGCATCCCACTTTAGTACCAAATCATTCACCTTGAAATCATCTTCTTTGGTGCTTATGTCGAAAATCCCTTTCATTTTATCTTGGTGCAGCTATGATTTATTAAAGACTTGTTCTCTCATTTGTTGTGCATGGACCCATTGGTTTATTCTCCTTAGAGCATCATTTGGTTCAGCTTCTTTCTCTTATAGCAGTCTCCTCACTGGAAATCCTAATGAGGTAGGAAAAATTGCCTCTGTACCATATAAAATCTGAAAAGGTGATGTGAAGATGGACCTAGTGGTGATTATGTCAGCCCATAACGCATATATGAGATTGTTGTGCCAAGCTTTCTTTTTTTCCTGCAGAAGCTTCTTAATAATCATGGTCAATCTTATGTTAGATGATTCAGCCAACCCATTTCCCTATGGGTAATAAGTTGTGGAATGGCCTAGAGTTATGTTATAATCACTGCATAATTTCTCCATCTTCTTAGATTTGAATGTCGTTGCATTTTCAGTAATGATCTTGATGGGAAAACAAAATCTAGACTAGATATTACTCTCTAAAAATTGAATAATGATAGTATCAGTAATTTTCCTTATGGGGACCGCTTCAATCCATTTGGTGAAATAGTCTATGGTTGTTAGTATCCAACTATGTTGAGATTAGGATGGTGGATGAATTTCTTCTATAAAATAAAGGCCCCATTTCATAAATGTTGCTTCAACAAAGATATTCTTTAAAGGTAGGGGTTGCAACTTTATTTTCCCATCAAATATCTAGAATTCATGGCAACTAGAAACTTCCTTGTATACGTCAGAAAAAATACTACGCCAATAGAACCCCACCCTCAATATTTTGTGTGCAGTAGTATTCCAATAATGATTCCCCCCATAGTCGCATTTTTAAAACTCTTTAATAGCCTTTTTCATTTCTTCCTCCAACAAACAATTTAGTAAGATCCCACCTGGATCTTTCCAATACAGAGAATTGTCTAGAATGAAAAACTTTGTTGCTTTCAACTTCAAAAATATGGATTTGGTTTTTCTCAATCCGGGAGGATATTGAAATTTTATCAATATGTAAATGAAATCGACATACCAAGGAGAATCAAGGAACTTCTGGGATATTTGTGGGACTACTTCTTCTTGTGAATTTTTCGACAAATCAGCAATAAAATTGATTCCCAAAACATCACAATTGGGCGGCGCCATTAACTTTGTGATCCCTTTACCCTTAATCATCTTTGTAGGTTTTATTTTGAGGTCATACTCCAACATTATTTCTATCCATTTGCAACTTCTCCCTTCAGGATCAGGCTGAGTCAAAATATCCTTTATAGAATTGCTAGGCACATAAGCAATGACATGGGAGTGAAAAATATAAGTTTTGAATTCTTTAAGGGTCTTCACCAAGGCATGTGCTTGTTTTTCCATGATGTCATACCTTAGTGGGGAGTCTCTCAATGTCCTTCTATAACAAGCTATGGTTTTTTCAAAATTATGTTCATCATTTTGCAACAAAACACCAGCAATGGTGTGTTCTGAGGAGAAGGAAAATAAGATAAAATCTTTTGCAAAATTTGGGCTGGATAACATTGGAGCTTTGGTCAGCGCCAATTTAACATATTAAAACAAATTCCTAGCTTGAGGCATCCATTTTATTTCATTTCCTTTCCTAAGCATATTTGTGATATACTTTATGATCTCATCGAGGTTGGGAATGAATCTCCTCAAAAAATTTACTTTTCCTAGGAAAGACTGTACCCCTTTCTTGCTTCTAGGACTGTCGATCTTCAGAATTGCTTCCACTCTATTGGGATCTATTTTTATTCGTTCTTTTGAAATGATGTGTCCAAGCAATTTTCCTTCTTGCATTCCAAAGTTTGATTTTTTTGGATTTAACGAGATACCAAAATTTCTACATTTCTGGAAAAACTTTCTTAGATGTTAGAGATGTTGATCATCAGAATCGAAAAATACAGTGATATCATCCAAGTAAATAACAATTAACTTATCCCTTTCATCGGAAAAAACTATGTCCATGGCCCTTTGGAAAGTTGCTCCAGCATTCATAAGGCCAAAAGGCATTTTCGCATACATGAAAGTGCCCCAAGGTGTTGTAAAAGTTATCTTCCCCTTATCATCTGGATGCACCATAATCTGATTGTATCCAGAAAAACCATCAAGAATTGACATATTCTGAGATCCCACCACCTTATGCAGGATGGAATCCATCTTAGGAAGTGGATAATTGTCTTCGAGAGACACCTTGTTTAGATTTTGAAAATCTACACATAATATTATCTCACCGCTTTTCTTCCTAACAGGCACAAGGTTAGCCACCCACCTGGAAAATCTTAAGGACACAATAATATTGGCATAAAACAGTTTCCTTACCTCATTTTCAATCAATAGCAACAGCTTAGGGTTGATTCTTCTCAACTTTTTCTTGAAAGGTTTATGATCATCCTTGATGGGAATTACATGTTGAATTACCTTAGTATCCTAGACCTTCAAATCTTCATAACTCCATGAAAAGACATAAGGGAAGTCTTTCATAAGGCTGATATACCTCTGTTTTATTTTTGGACTAAGTTTTTTTTACAGTTTAATGATCTTGGGGTGTTCTTGAGTACCAATGTTGCAATCTTCTATGTCCTCATCGTTTGCAGTGATTTTAGGATTTCTGGCTACATCATTGTTGTCAAAAATATTTTTCAATGGGACCAAGCCTTTGAGAATAATGTTATTTTTTAGTTGCAATATCTCTTCCAGCAATCTGATTCTGAAAAAGTTCGTTATTGTTGAACACAGTTGGGTCTTCATTCACTTCACAATAGCACTCATCATCAATATTTACATTAGCAAATTCATCACTCATTTGAAGGAATATTTATACATGTTTGTCATCTTCACATACTTTCCAATAGTTAATTTTATCAGGTATTGTTGGCCTATGTTTGACCTCAATTTCATACCTTCTATTAGGAAAAATCGGAATTTTGAAAACCGAAGTTGAAGTAGCCAAAGCATCAACAATTTGATTTTTCCCCATAGGAATCACTGACAAATTGTATTCTGAAAACTCCTCAAGAAAATCAAGCACTAAATTCATATATTCTCTCAATCTAGAATGCTTGGACTAATATATACCCTTTACCTGGTTAATAACAAGCTCGGAATCCCCATGTACAACTATCCTTCTAGCACCCAATTCCTTTAAAATCTTCAATCCCAAAATCAATGCCTCATATTTGGCCATATTATTGGTACAATCGAAAGAGAGCTTGTAAGAACAGAGTTTTGTACCCACCTTGGGAGGGTTAATCCATACACCAGCTCTAGCTC
Source organism: Picea engelmannii (assembly GCA_009831015.1). Classification (NCBI taxonomy): domain Eukaryota; kingdom Viridiplantae; phylum Streptophyta; class Pinopsida; order Pinales; family Pinaceae; genus Picea; species Picea engelmannii. Next base: position 1,322,660 of record ML776682.1, on the reverse strand, counting down.
CTTCCCTGCTAGTATCTCCATCAAAACTCATATTCCACATTTCATATTTTTCATTGTTTTGATGGTCTATAATTTCCTTTGTTCGATGCTCATTTTTGTCTTTGATAGCCATGAAATTTGTTGGCTTCCCCTCTTCAAAACTCAAGTTATTATAGAAAATAGAGGAACCAACTTTGATATCTACAAAGTAAATAAGATGATTATTTGGTTGGATTTTTCTACTCACCATGTATTTGAGCAGCACTTCTTTGTACAACCTCCTTTCTTGGCCAAAAATAGGGATAGTAGAATATGACATGTCCATTTGCAAAGTTCCTTTCAACTTTGCAGACCAAGATCTAGATAACAGCATGCCAAATTTTGGAGGGATGTCAGCAACCACCACGTCCATAATCAGATTTTTCGATGCGTTTGGGACAATGATACGACCATATCTTTGATCAAACATAATCATTTCACCTTCCTTGATTCAAAAGAGAAAAGATCCTTATAAGGTCTAGTAATGTCTAGGCCCAACTCATCCATGACCACCTTGTGCATGAGTTTATGTGATGCTCCTGAATATAACATGGCATTATGTAAAGTCATGTCATGAATTTTAAGGCTAACATAGAAAGGAGGAACATCATCAACATCGCCACTCTCCTCCATGCGCGGGCCAAACAAGATCGTAGGGTGATCATCTTGTATGTTCAAGGTGTCAAGATATTCTTCCATCTTTAGAATTTTAATGATTTGATTTCTATACTCTCCAATCTTGATCAACTCATTAAATGGAATAGAAATTTTGATTTTATCCATTTTTCTTTTAAAATCAAAAAGGAGATGGAGCTTTTTCTACCTTTTTCATGACTGTTTCCTTTCTTTCCTTAGGTGTTTTCTTTGGGGTTTATTCCTTTGATTCACCTTTCTCCATTACATCCCTTACTGAATTATCTTTCTTCGGTTGGCTTGAAGAAGGGGTATTTGTCTGAAGTTCCCTTGTAGGATTCACCTTTGGAAGATTTGCAAGTGCCTTTTTTTCTGAGGTTATACTGCTTCTGAAACTGCATAATAGCATTTTGGTATCCTTTCCTAAACTCTTATGTTTCCGATGACAACATATCATCATTCTCCTGCATAAACTCATCATTCGCATCCATATATTCATCATGCTCTCCTTTTGTTAAGAACATGTTTATTTTTGTATCGTCCCAGCAATGCATATGGTCTTTGATTATTTGATCAAAATATTCATTTGCATAGTTGTTTTGGAAAGGAGGTTTTATTTTTTGATCACCTTGATCTCTCTTGTCTCTTTGCCTAGTCTATGGAACTGGGGCTCTTCTAAAATTTTGATTTCTGGGTTGAAAATCAGTTTGATCCCTAGTGGCGGGATTATTTTCCACGGACATCCTTTCCATGAGTCTTTCCATAGTCTTCATGATCAATTCAAATTTCTCGTCTAATAATTGAGATGTGGAGGGTTGTGCTTCCCCTTGGAACTTCTTCACACTTCTATCAAGATTATGTTTGATCTTCCATGATGCCATCAGATTTACTTCTACTTCAATGCGTCGCTCATCATATCATCTAATGTATTAGATATTATTTCTCTTAACAACAAGGAAAAGTCGTTGTCAAAAGAATCAGCATATTGAATTTGGGAAGCTCTGAGAGGGGGTTTGACTTCTGTGGGAATTGAATTATAAACTTTCATAAATCTAGTTGATAAATCTTGTACTATTTCATTTGGTGATATTTTTATATTATTGTATTGAGTTATTAACTGGAGAGGATTATTTTTATCACCCCACCTGGCAATAAAAAGTGTTTGAAAAGATGCAAAATCAGGGATACTCGCTGCTAGAAGATCTTTTAACCATTTTTTTACCTCACCTGAGAGACTTTGTGAAAACAATCTCAATTTTTCATCCTCGTAATCTACCTCTTACAGTTCAGCAAATTCATTAAACCAATCCAAGTGTTTTTTATTTGAAGCATTCCCTTCAGTATCGTATAATTTAATTATTTGATTATAATTCTGAGGAAAATCATGTAATTGGGTCGGCAAGGCGAGAGGAGAGAACCTGGTGGCCATGACTCTAGGAGAAATTTAAATTGGCTGGATAGTCTGAGTGGGAATTACAATGGCTTGAGGGGGGTTGGTTGGTATCAAAGATTGGAACTTCTTCTCATCGAAGATGATTTCATTCAAATAGGGTTATGATCTGGACTTGAACACGGTTTTTTCAAATAATAAATTGAATTTGAGGTTGTTAATGTTTTTTACCCCGTCTTTAGGAAAATATAGGTTCATGTCAATGAAACATACTCGATCTGTTATCCTTTCCTTTATTTTGTGCAGAAGTTTTTCAGGATCAGACACAGATGTTACAGGCTCTGGATCAGAGTTCGCTCTAGTGTAAACTTTCTTAGGACCCAGGATTTATGATTTCGAACTACTTTATGCTACTGATCTTATTCAATGAAGTCGCCAGGGTAAAATAAGTTTCAGCCAATATAAGTGTCTGATTCATTGTTACCCTCAGGAATCAAATCTACATATTTAGTCGTTTTTTCTGAGGGAAAGTTTTCAATTCCATCCCCGGAAACGGCACCAAAATGTTAGCACTTGGTAAATTGTTGGGTTGAAGAGCAATGAACTACCAAGGTAACCTACAAACCAACTTTAAGACTAGAAACTAGCCTTTCCAATCTATAGAGGGCTCTCTCTGAGACCTAGTCTCTGATAGATAATAACTTTGGATTGATGGCTAGATTTAGATGCTTGAGAAAGTTTTTCTAGTTTCACTGGCAAGGAAATATAGTACTTTTAGGCTATGGAGTCACCCCCTAAAAAGAAGAGAAATCAATGATGGGTAAGGGAAACTTTGAGAGTATAAAGGCTAAATAGGAAATGGTCTTTCAGTTTCAATATCATTGTGTATGGCGGAAGAACGGAGAAACATAAAGAAAATCAAAGAACTATTAAATATAAATTTCGACTTAACTTATAAGAAAAACATAGAGTTAAAATGGTTGAGTCTGAAGCACCATCAGATGAATTTTAAACCCTTGGAATATTTCCAATTTAAACAAATGAAATAGAAATGAATTTGCAGGAAACAGGAAGTACATACGAAGATAGGATCACAATGCATCAAACCACCACCATTATTATCTTTTCATCAAAGCTTCAGGACCTCTGCATTATATTTCCATCAGATTCAAAAAATCACATTCAATAGTCCTTTGTCTACACTACTTTTCCAATGAGGCTTACATCAAAAGGATCAAATATATAGAAAACTAACACCCTCCATCATTGCTATGCTCGAACTACTTTCCCCTAGAATATTGGAATCTGTTACTTTCCCCCTGAACAACCTTTTCAACAAAGTTTACTAAAATAGAAACCCAACTACACCCAATCATGACATAACCAACATATTTGTTTCAATCATTTGGTCATGAGTAATATTCGGCCCTCTGGTTGTGATAAATTAGCGTTTCCTCCCCAGGGGTGCCTGAGTAATCATGCGTACTATTGGAAACTCTGTCACCTTTGTATAATGGATTCTTGTTGATGATGCACAGTCATTGGCTATAGCATGCCCATGGAGAGTTGGTGTAGCAGATATATGTTTGTGGTCGCTCGTGCAACTCTAGGTGGCAGCAACGGTTGGGGACCATGCATCTCTTTCAAAACTGGCATGTGTTTCATTTATACCTGCCCTTCTCAGTAGGTAATTTTACAGCATCTGCACAATGAATATTCACTGCACAGGTGTTGCGTCACAGTTCATGTTAACGTAAGAAAGCAAGATATGTATAGAGAACGATTCCATGCCACAATCCAAAAATACAAAAATGGGGTTTTCTTACTCATGCCTCCGGTGTCACCTGCAACCTTATATATCTAAGTGTTTTCCTTAAATACTAGCTCTCTTTTCTCAAACTCTTCACGTGCCTCAATTATTCGACCACTAACATTTTAATTAATGAAAAATGGAACAGATCGTTCCCTGCCTGATCATCCTTGGCCTAGATGTTGTCCTCCATCTTTCCCAAGCTCTGACACAAGAAGAATGGTAGATTCAAGGGATATTTCCCTATGAAATGCATCAGTAACCTGATGTGATATGGGTACACCCTATCGAACCTTCCTTCAAGGGTGAAATATCTTTTGATTATCTTTAGAAGTTTCTTGAAAGGCTCCAGGAGATACTGGCTTCGAATGTCGGCTCCAATTTTTCGATTTAGAAATTCGGGCTTGATGAATTCCTTATAACACAAAATGTATAAAGGCATGCCTTTAAAAAAAAATTCTCCGCACGAAGTGATCTCTGTCGCAATTGACAACGTTTCGTCCGTCACTCGGAAAGTGATTTCCTCAATTGTTGCGCTGACCCCAGTAAAATTGAGGGCGAACTTCTCAACCAGCTTCGCATTATATCCTTTGATCCTTTTGTAGAAATGCATACATCCATCTTGTTCGAAAGACACCCGGATCATCGGGTCTTCATTTATCAGTTCTTGATCCTGAGGTTCAAAACTCACGGCCCTGCCATTTCTCACCTTCTTTCTTATGCTCTGGGAAACTGCCATGATGCTAGTATATATTTGTCTGATGCACACTGCTTGAGACACAGTCTGGAAAGAACATCAAAGTCCTATGAACTGATAATGGGGGAGACTATGTCAATCATGAGATCCATAATCTTTGTCATGAGGCAGGGATTCAGTTGCAGCACAAAGTTCCATATACTCCGCAACAAAATAAAATTGTTGAGCGGAAAAAGAGATCTCTAAAAGAGATGGCATCTTTCATGCTACATGCAAAGTCACTACCACAGATACTATGGGCCGAAGCACTTAATTGTGCAACATACATCCAAAACATATCTCCCCATAGATCTCTCAAGGGTAATACCCCCTACGAGGCTTGGAGTAGTCTCAAACCAGAAGTGACCCACTTTCGTATTTTTGGTTCACGTGCATGGGCCCAGATTCCCTCTGAAAAGAGGAAGGCACTTGATCCACAGAGCACTGAGTGTATTTTTGTTGGATACCCCGACGGTGTGAAGGGATACAGACTTATTGATATTTCCTCGAACCAGCTCATCATTGAGTGATGTGTCCAATTCGAGGAAAGTGTCTCGCATGTACCTCAGTAGCCGCATGTAGACACCTTCATTCTTCCACCTGTCTGAGACGATGAGCATGCATATGTCGAATCTTCTTCAAATGAGATTTCTAATTCATAGGACTCAGATGATCTAGATACATAGTCATTATAGTCAGATGCAGATTCAAAGCATCTAGATGCAGATGCATAGACAGAGTAGAGGCCCAAGTGGGCACAATCTACTCTTCATGATGCAAGGGATCTTGTTGGTGATCCAATCGATACTAGGAGGACTTGATCTAATTTTGAGGAGCCTCCTATTGCACTCGCTGCCACTGAACCATTTCCCTATGGGCATATTTTCTTGGTTCAGTATTCAGATCCATAGTCTTATGGCAAGGTTGTCAGAAATCCCTTTTGGGAATCTGCCATGGAGGAGGAATACAACTCCCTCCTCAAGAACCAGGCTTGGGATCTGGTTCCCCTTCCTTTTGGAAGGAAACTTGTCATATGCAGACAGGTCTACAAGACTAAGAGTGTAGCAGATGGACAAATTAGAAGATACAAATCAAGGCTTGTTTCCAAAGGATTTCAGCGGGTGAATGGAATTGACTATGATGAGACCTTCGCTCCAGTAACGAAGATGGATTCCATACATTTGGAACTTGCCATTGCAGCGACCAAGGGATGGGAAGTCCATCAGATGGACGTGGAGAATGAATTTATTCACAGTGATCTCTCTGAGGAGATCTATATAGAGCAGCCCCAAGGATTTATGTAGGATTCATCTTTGTCTTTCGACTGAAGAAATATCTTTATGGCCTCAAGAAGGCTCCGAGGGAATGGTATGCCAAGATGGACTCCTACCTGTTGTCACAGAAATTTGTACGTTGTAAATAACAACCGAATGTCTACATGCTCAGGATGACTGATTCACTTCTACTCTTAGTTATGTATGTCGATGATTTGTTGATCATCGGGTTCTCGAATTCAATGATTATTGCAGTCAAGAGGATTCTACATGGAAAGTTTTTTATGACAGACATCGGTCCACTACACTTTTTCCTTGGACTCGAGATCAGTCAGGATGCATTAAGCATCAAACTATCTCAAGCCAAGTATGCACGAGATCTCCTTGAGATATTTCACATGAAAGAATACAAGTCTGCTCCGACACCATTCCTATTAGGAGTCAAACTTGAGGATGGAGGGTACACTCCATTGGTTCATAGAGCATTGTACAGACAGCTAGTGTGGAGCTTGTTGTATCTCACACACTCCAGACCAGACCTCTCCTATGCATTTGGTGTAGTTTCCAGGTTCATGCAGGAGCCGCATGAGCTACATTCGAAGGTTGTAAAGTGTATCCTTCGATATGTATAGGGCACCATCACCTTTTGGATTCATTATGCAACAGACTCTACATTAGATCTCATCAGGTTTACTAACTATGACTGGGTTGGTGATAGCATTGATCGCAAGTCCACATCTGGTTACTCACTCAGTCTTGGTTATGGGCCTATATGTTGGTCGAGCAAAAAGCAAGATACTTTTCTCTTTCTTCAGTCGAGGCAGTGTACAGAGGGGTGGTTTTTTACAAGGGAAAAACTCTCTATGGCCAAGAGTAAACCACAACAGATAGGTATGACTACAGAAATCAAATCATTTCCATTGTATGCTATATAAACTAATTTGCAAGATAAGAAAGAGGCCTACCTCGATCCAACGTTTGATGATGTTCCATCATTGAGCACTTCGACTCAAAGATTTATACCTAAAATAAGTTCTCAACAAACAAGCAAAGCAAGTATATAGTGATAATGTAAAGGAGTTAGCACATCAGATAGCATAATCCATTAATAAACATTACAAACATTCCCATGGATAATAATCATATATTTTCATGATACCAATAGGATGGGAAAGTAGTATTTCTATTAGTAATTTATCAACAGAAGTGTCAACATTACAGACTTCCGTGTCGGTACGGTTCGAAACCAAGGAACCAAGTTCCTTCCAACTGGTCCTCCACCACTTCAATCCTCCACCAAAGGCAAGCTCAAAGGAGAGAGACAATGAGGTTCTCTCAACAATAGGGAAATATCTTAGGGGCTGAACACTATGTTCAGACTTGAGGGACAAAGGGATACACACTCAATATGAAGTAATTTCTCCAGAGTAACTTTGCTCTCAAAGTTGAATTCTTTCTCCTCTTTTCCATAGCTCAAAATTGTGCTCTTATAGCCTTCAAAATTCAACTGAAGGGCCGATTCGGAACATTTCCAGTATATGGAAGGCCAAGGATCAGAGATCTCTTGTCGTGACATGGAAATCTGACTCCATTTTTGTATTTTCTGGCACAAATCTTGATGTACGCGGGTTGTAGTGGAGCATCCTACATATATGCTTGTTGTATAGCTGATAGGGTGCGTATATGTGGAAAAATGTTTATTTTTATCTCTGGATTTATCAAAAAGGGATGATAAGACTGCATAGGGAAATGGAAAAATGCCCAATGTGCAAGATAGCAATGGTGAGGCAAATCTTGTTATAACATATGCCCCCTAATGTGTGAGATCAGAGGAGTATCTGTGATGGCTGAAATACATTATAAATAACCCAGGAGTGGAGCGGTAGAGAACCAGCTGGGCGGAATCGATTGATCATTACATTTTGCACTGACTTTGCATACATGGTTGCCAAGAATACAATGCAAATCCATGCGGAAAATATACCAAATAAGTGTCTGTGGCCATGAATAGGCAAATACAATTGCGGTCATGTGCCAAAAGTTGTCATAGTCATGAACAAGGCCCAGTGAAACCAATTTCAAAATAAATATGAAGATATATGTATACCATGGAGTACAATCTAATCTCCTATTATCACTAAAGTCAAACAGGTGTTGGTCCAATGAAAGGGAAGCAACATCTTAGGAAATATGTGGCCACATAGTGATGTCTTCAAGTATTCTACACTATCCGCCAAGGGTGCAAGTCTACATCATGTGAATAAAGGAGTTGAGGTCGAACATAATGAGACATCGTTTGATTACTGGTCATTGAGGTATACTGTTAACAAACATGAGACAGCCTACCAATAATGAAAGTAGGTATAAAGGCACCAAGTACATTCCTACAAGTGTGAATAAAGGAGTCGGTGTCGAACACTTGAGAAATCCATTGATCAGAAGACATTGATATTTTCCCATCTATCAATGGCAAGAGATCCTGCCACTAATGACTACAAGCCTCAAGGTACCCATAAAAATCTAGGTCCCATATCCAAAATAGATGAGCTGAAGTCAATGGAAAGAGACCCACTAAAAGGAGATCATTAAGGCATCTCTCATCAGTAAGCACGAGGAAAAAAGTAGGAGCTTCATGATTTGGTGGAGATCGGGTGAAGAACATGTTCCTGAACCAACGACCATGTGCGTCTTTCATGTGTATCAAATGCAAGTGATACATAAAAAAGACCCTCTAAATAGCAGCCAATGATGAAAACTGCTGACAAAGGTGAGGAAACCACCAATAAGGCTAATGGCATCCAAGATACTGCATGAATCCCAAAGTGTGAATAGATGTCTTGTCGTCGAACACAAGGGAAACCACCCAGTCAATGACCAATGATGAAATGTCAATTGTTGGGTTCAAGGTGACCTACCGATGATGCAGGTAGGGCCAGGGTGCATGATAAGACTATAGTATCATGTGATTCTGAGACAAACTGAGGGTATGGCCGACATGCAAAGTCAATATTTATGAGGAGTGGTCGACACAGGTTGTGTGACTTCCTTTGAACAAGAGCATGAGACATATGGTGGACTCCGACAACATAGACTCAATGATGTGACTATTATATGTAGGAGGCATCAATAATGTTCTCTATAGGGACTAGAAGAGTAACCAATCGGTAGAGAAAACTCTGTAACGATATCATCTTCCTAAGGCCATGCTAAACCCAAAATTATTATGACACAAGGGGTCAATAATTTTGTGCTCTGTTCAAAGGTGACACGACTTCTGCCAATTATAATATAGTACTCCCTTCCCACCCATTTTTTTTGTTTTTTCATAACAAATGAATGCTATGATACAGAGGAGGAAACGAGTGTCGCAAGTAAGAAAAACTAGTTCCATCAATGGAACGTACCTATTCTTAATGCAAGGAAATGCATGTAGGAGATGGACACTCGGGATGATGTTTTCTCCAGGGTATAGGGTGTCAAATTGCAAAGGATATAAACAAGGCTCTGCTTGGTTGAGGATGTAAAATTGCTTAGGCAATGGTTTATAACACAAAGTGAGAATCGGCTAAAGGCTTAATACTGCAAGCGAGGGTGTGAGATGCAATCACAAATTGACACCAAAAAATATCTTTTTTTATGTCTTGTAGTCTACTTGGTGTGAAAAAGGGGTAAACTTGTGCCAAATAGACGTCTTTTCAAATCCTATTTACGAGTGTGAAAAATACAAGCTCACTCGGCAATCTTTTCTATTTTTGATAACGAGTCGGAAAAGAGCTTAACTAAGACTCATGACCTTTCAAATTAAATTTAACAAGTGTGAAAGGGACAAATCACTTGGCAATATTTTTTGGTTTTTTGGACGAGTCGAAAAAGAGATTAATTAAGACTCGTTATGGATATTCTAGGCGGCAAGCCACGAGGGAGGCCAAGGCTCCCATGTGGACCTTCTGTGGAATTTCATTATCTTATGAATAACCGACACAATCTTGGGAACACCCAAAGCTCTCCAAGTCAAGGAGGACAAAGTGTTAACGGAGGTTATCGTCTCCGTGTTATATCGGATAATGTCTCTTCCTAGAAAAGACATAGGAGGAGGCATTGGATACCCCACAAGACCATCCTAATCAAAGGGAACCTCGTCAATACTTAGAGGGAGAGAACTTGGGAAGAGTAAACCTCTCTCTTGTTCAGAAGGTGAAGTACTAGAAATGCTAAAGACATGGCATCGAAGGTATAGAACTAGAACCATAAGAGCGGGATCGACCAAAAATTGCATTGGCGTGACCGCTTTCTTAGACTTGTCACTCTCTGAGAGAAGAGTGGGGTCGATTGAATATTGTATTGATACGACCACTTCCTCGACCATTGGTTGAATAGGATGCAAGACAACAAGGTCAAGAGGTGCATCACCCCAAAAAACAAGAGTGTTGTCAGTCGAAGATTGCATCGACATGACCGTTGGTTGAACAATATGCGAGACAACAAGGTCAAGAGATGCATCACCCCCGAACATAGAAGAGATGTCGGTCAAATATTGCATCGACACGACCATATGTTGAATGGGATGTGAGACAACAAGGTCAAAGGATGCATCAACCCCTAAAGGGAAATGGGTTTCAGCCGAAGATTGCATCGGCATGACTATTGTATCAACCAAAGAAGGAACGGAGTGTTGTGAAACCATAGATTCCTCAGAACCCGAAGGGCCCTTAGGTGAGCCCCACGCTTCTGGTATCCCAGGAATAACAAGACACAAATGAGTAAGGTGACTTCCTTCACAAATCATGCAAAGGAATTTAGGCTTACGTCTGAGACTTATAGGCTTCTCAATCATATGAATTCCCCTAGCCTGACTTGCAGTGGTTGGTGACATGCTCCCAGCATGAATTGCACATGCTGGTAGAAAATCTCCAACATGACTAGCAAAGGTTGGTGATGGATCCCCCACATGACTAGCAGAGGTTGGTGATGGATTCCCAACATGACTAGTAGAGGTTGGAGATGGATGTGTAGTGTGACTAGTAGTGACCAGACATGTGCCCCCAGCATGACTTGCAGCGGCTGGTTGCAGGTCTTAAACATGACTCAGAAAGTTTTTCGACCAATCTCCAACATGACTAGCAGAGGTTGGTGATATAATGCCAGTATGACATGCAGTGACTGGACTTGTGCCCCTAGCATGACTTGCAGCAGTTGGTTGCAGGTCATCAACATGACTCACAGAGGTTGTCAACCATTCTCCAACATGGCTAGCAAAGGTTGGTGATATAACGCTAGTATGACACACAGTGACTGGACTTGTGGTGGTGGTGAATTGTGGCATTTGAGACCAAGATACAAGGAAATATCGATTCTTAGAAATTGTAGGCTAGGAAGGATCCTAGTTTACACCTTGTCCCTATCCATCAGGATAGTATCCTCCTCCATACTGATCCATAAAGGGTTGTAAGGGCATCAACTCTGAGGAAGTCGCTTGTGAAGAGAAAGCGACATGACAAGGGTTACTGATGTGAGGATATATGTTGCCCTCAAATGAAGGAAATTAATGAGGATGTTTGCCCATACTATAAAAATAATTCCCTTCTGATGAAACACCAGAGGGCAGACAGAGGTCCTCCATGTGAAAAGTGTTCATAGGAACTGACATAGCAGAAGAAGGATAAGTGTGTGTAGTGTAACAAGTAGAATGATTTCTTAATTGGGCACTTACTTCTCGCATAGTGGATTCATAGGAAGGAAGATTCCAACCTCCTACCGTAAGAGGTGTTTGAACGATATGACTCCCACCAAAAAGAGAGGGATACGAAGGAGGCATCATGCCCCCAGACCCAAAACTTGTATTCGCATAAGGAGGTGAGACACAGGATGGCAAGTGCGAAGACATATCATACATACCATGAGAAAAATGATTAGATACCCAAGGCATTGACTGAGTACCATAGTTATGCATATCATTATAAAAAGCGGACAGATTTTCCCCCATGAACGTCATGGGGGGGGGGGGGTAGCAGTAAATGAGGGACCAAAAGGAACTCCACTATCCATGATAAAGAGAACTCAATATAAACTCTTAAGGCCAACTAGTATTCAAAGAGCACTCCAAAATTCAAACAGCCAATATGCATGCAAACGGGCTAAAGTGGTTGAGTGGCCTCCCTCACTAAAGAAGGTATGTCTCGTCCAAGAGGGACATGAGACTCCCGGCTAAAGTTTGGAGGTAACAAAATCATTTATAGAGGCCCTCGTGAGCTTAACAACCAGTCAGTCAGATCCCCTAGAGAGGTAATCCTCCATAAAGGTTGTGTGTTGTCCGACCTCTATCTGACCTAGGATACAAGCAGAATAACCCCTGGAAGTAACCTATGAGATACCTAAGTCAAGCAACTAATAAACCATTGTATAATCGATGCATAGGCGAGCATTCGTAAGTTTGGATCACCGTATGGGAAGGGTAGCAAAGCCTGAAACCTTGAAAACACCACCTCTCACGAAGGTATGGGTACTAGCAAGATCCCCAAATACGAATAAATCCACAAAAATATCTCTGACGCTAGGTGAGTGTCCAAGGGTTATCCCTTCAACTAACTTCGTGTGACCTCGTGATTAACTCTAATGTGAGAAGAGCCTCCTGATCTTACCAATTATACAATGGATTTCTCAACTCCCTGTCTCGAACACATATGTTGATTTAATTTCCTTGGAGAAGTTTACTCACAAAATCCTATTCCAAGGCACTAAATCCTAGACTAGTTTGTGCACCCTAAAAATAAAATCATGACTAATCAATTTTAGTTTAAAGAGTAAATTTTATTGGTCGTGATTACTCAAAAGGGTATGGAAGAGAAATGCATGATTTTATGACTCTGCAAAAGATAAGTATGAATATAATGCAAAGTCTACCTTTAACTTTTCAATGAATGATATGCTAATAAAAATAGTGCAATTTTCAATTTCAACTCTGCAATTCAGAAGTAAAATGCAATCTTTTGCTAAATGTACTAAGGTAATGATAAAGGTTTAAATACAAAAATGTCAACCAATGAAAAATGCCTTTTTTTGTATTTTCAATATATTAAAGAGAAAATGCATGGACTGAAAAGCAACTTGATATATAAATTCTACTGTGTATAAATGAAATAACTCGAGCAGAATACTAAGAAGCCAAGCAAACAGCCCATTGTTCAAAGAAAAACCAAAAAATGAAAAACAATGAGAAATACTATGCCCATAAATTCAACTCTCAACATGCTTCCTATCAACCCAGAGAAGCTCAACAGGCACTACAGAGACCTAAGAAGGCTCAACAAACATCAAAACTCACCCAGCAGTCACTAAACCAAGAAAAGAAGCAAGTAAAAGTGGTATATGCGACTGTTCAGGAGAATAGTGTGTATATACACAGCTTGCAGAGAGGAAGAATGCATGTGTACGTGATTGTCAAGGGAAAAGGAGCATACATGCTTTAAAACAAGGCCAGGAAAGGGCAAAAAGGATGAAAACTTAGACTCAGAGTGAATAGAATATGCCAAGCAGTGATACGACAAGAAACACAAAGGAAAAAGAACAATGCAAGAAGAAAAATTACTTCAACCCTTAGAAGGAATATATCTCCCCAATGGAGTTGCCATTTCTGTTATGATCAAAACTCTCTATGGCCAAGGGTAAACCACAACAGACATGTATGACTGCAGAAATCAACTCAATTCCATTGTATGCTATATAAACTAATGTGCAAGATAAGGCCTTGATCCAACGTTTGATGATGTTCCACCGTTGAGCACTTTGACTCAAAGCTTTATACCTACAATAAGTTCTCAACAAACAATCAAAGCAAGTATATAGTGATAATGTAAAGGGGTTAGCACATCAGATAGCATAATCCATTAATAAACATTACAAACATGCCCATGGATAATAATCATTTATTTGCACGATACCAATCAGATGGGAAAGGAGTATTTCTATTAATAAATGATCAACATAAGTGTTAACATTATAGACTCCTGTGTCAGCACGGTTCAAAACCAAGGAACCAAGTTCCTTCCAACTGGGCCTCCACCACTTCAATCCTCCACCAAAGGCAAGCTCAAAGGAGAGAGACAATGAGGTTCTCTCAACAATAGGGAAAGAGCTTGGGGGTTGAACACTGTGTTCAGACTTGAGGGACAAAGGGATGCAGACTCAATATGAAGTAATTTCTCCAGAGTAAGTTTTCTCTCAAAGTTGAATGTTTTCTCCTCTTTTCCATAGCTTGAAATTGTGCTCTTATAGCCTTCAAAATGCAGCTGAAGGGTCAAGTCGGAACGTTTCTAGTATATGGAAGGCCAAGGATCAGAGATATCTTGTCGTGACATGGAAACCTGACTCCATTTTCATATTTTTTGGCACAAATCCTGATGTACACAGGATGTAGTGGAGCATCCTACGTATACGCTTGGTGTATAGCTGATAGGGCACGTATATGTGGAAAAATGTTTATTTTTAGCTCTGGATTTATCAAAAAGGGATGATAAGTCTACATAGGGAAATGGAAAAAGGCCCTCTGTGAAAGATATCAATGGTGAGGCAAATCTTTCTATAACATAGTTAACATAACCATTCAGGCTATGTGGCTATAGCATTTTCTCACTGAGTTGGGAATTCAGTTTCATCGACCAATCATCATCTGGTGTGACAACCAAAGCACTCTGAAGTTCTGCAGAGATCCAGTTAAGAGGAAGCAGACGAAGAACATCTATATCCACATGCACTACATCCGGGACTTAGTACACGAGTGTATAATCAGCCTACAGTTCTTTCCTTCAGCAGAACAGATGGCAAACATCTTCAGCAAGACCTTCACTGAGTAGAAGTTCCACTCTCTGTGAATTCATCTTGGAGAGAAGGACACAATTTCCTAGCAACTGTTAGTTCTTATTTTTACATACAATGTACCTTAAGGGGGGGTTTTCCCATGATATTTTCCTTCTTTCCTCACTTTATTTCAGTGCATCTTTTGTATTTGGGTACCTAACATGGCCTCGTTGTTGGGACCCATTCGTTATTTTCACCATTGTGATGTTCAGGGGGGTTGTTGAAGTTACTTCACACACACCTAGGATTTATTTTCCCTAAGGTCCTAAGGTTTTTCCTATGTTTATTAGTCATTATTCAGTATCCTAAATTTTAGAGGAGAATATTCCACCTAGAGAATATTCTCTTCAGTTGACACTTTAGTTTGACTAGTTGAGTTGAGTCTAGACATTGCATTGGTGTTGTCACCATGCAACATTGGGATCATCACCATGATAATGTGCATTAGCCTTGGTTTCATCACCATACTGGAACATTACCCTTGATTCATTGATCTACGCCTCACTACACTTTGTTTCATTCAGTTAACTGAAGACTAGTTGACTAGTTAACTCAGCTAGGTGGCAGTTCACTCCCGTAATTGCCTGAGAGAATAGACTAGGTGGTAGTTCAGTCCCGTAACTGTTGGTGTGTGTACAAATCACTCTAGACCACTACTATGGAATATTTTTTCTCCTCCAGTGCACATTTATTGAGTTATACAGAGTATATCATGTGTAAATTATTCATTATTCATAACAGTTAATGAGAATTCTTCCATTATTTCTCTCTTGCTTCTTCTTTCTCAATTTCTCTCTGCAAATGTGTGGTATTTTCTAGATAGATATATTATGTGTAGGTTCAACACATTTACAAATTTGAGTTCTACCAAGCGGGAGAGGAGTATATGGAGGGGCCATGCCCGTAGGTCTAATACTAGGATTTGTATTAGTCACTAGAATGGAGGATGAAAGTTGCGATGTCAGGTTTGGCATACCATAAGAGAAAGGGTTAGAGGTCGTAGGTATGGACTGAGAATTATATCCAGGAAAACCAAAAAGAGACCCAAAAGGGTGTGTTACTATGGGTTGAGTAGAAACCATAGGCCGGATAGGAGTGATGACGGGAACCTTCGGCACTACAACTATAGTGGTCGAAGGCATAGAAGGAGTTCCATTAACTATAGTAGGTATGGGAGTTGAAGGACTCCCAATATCTTTCTGACTCGACTCAGTACTCATACTTTTATAATCACAAGTCTGATAGGTGGAGGTATGTGTACTATGTTTGATAAATTTATGCCTTTTAGAAGGAAAATACTAAATATGTGGTGGTAAATTAAACAAATGGCGACAATGGCGAGGAATATGGTTTGGCTCCACTATGACTCAAGACTCAAGATATAAAAAATGAAATCCTAAGGCCAAATAAAAATCAAAGAGCACACTAAAATAAACAAAAGGCCAAATGCACACAAACAATATATAGTGGTTGGAAAGGGGCCTCCCTCACTAGAGTAGGTATGCCTCGCCCAAGAGGGGCCTGATACTCCCTTCAAAAGATGGGAGGTATCATAATCAGTTATAAGGGCCCTCGTGGGATTAATAGCACAGTCGGTCAAATCCCCCCGGAGAGGTAATCCTCCATAAAGGTTGTGTGTTTTCTAACCCTTGTCTGACTACCTACAGAATAACCCATTCAAGTAACCTATGTGGCTACCTATGTCAAGCAACTAAAGCCACCACGATATAACCAATGCACAGGTGAACAGTCGTAAGTCAAATCTACCATATGGGCAGGGTAACAAAGACCGAAATATCAAAAGAACCACCTCTCAAGGAGGTAAATCTACTAGCAAGACCCCCAAATACAAATATATCCCTAGAAATATCTCTTACGCTAAGAAGGTATTAGAGGGTTATCTTTGCAACCAACTTCGCATGACCTCGTGCTTAACTCCGATGTGAGTGGAGCCTCCTGAAGTCACTAATTACACAATGTATTTCACCACTCCCTTGTCTGATTCGGGTGGATATCGGTGGCCACTCACCTATTCGTCGGGCTCGAAAAACAGTTTTCCATCTTGGCAGTTTTTCGACAATTTTTTGGGTTCCAAACTTCCGGGACTGTTTTGAGGCCCTAAATGATGTTTTTTGGGGATTTGGGGCCCAGGTGACTACTAAAGGAACTAACCTGAGCCAGTTGAAAATCATTCTTCTCTGTTATACCTTTCCAACGGTGTATTGAGCGCCCCAAACAGAGATCGTATGCAAAATTTATGCCCCCGGGAAGTTGATGTATCAACTACCCCCATCGGGGCCCGCAAACCTTTTGGCTTTTCATATTCCAGGGTTAGAGTTTTGGATTTTACTTATGTTAAAAAGGCTTTTGGATCCTCATTGTAACAATCATCTTCTTGGGAATGTGAGTAGTCATCACATCTCTTCTCATAGATAAGCTGCCACCATTTTAGCAAGTCTTTCACTATGTATTTTTACAGTTTTGTATATTTCACACATTAATAGAAATTGTGTATTACTGTATATTTCTACCTCTTGTTATATTTATGATATATCTATGTTATATTATTGTCACTCTTTCAATATATCTGTATATTTATGTGTTATATCTCCGCTCTCATTTCGTGTCGAAAATAATACAGATCATGGTCAGACACATATGTGGATTTTAATATCCTTGGAGGAGTTTACTCACAAAATCCTATTCCAATGCCCTATATCCTAAGCTTGTTTGTGTACTCTGGAAAACAAAATTGTTACTAATCAATTTTAATTAATCAGCATTAATTTTAATGGCTTTGTTTACTCAAAAGATGTGGTCGTGAAACTAATGATATTATGACTCAGCATATAAAAGAAATGAATATGAATATAATGCAAAGTCCTAACTTTAAATTCTCAAAAGATGATAATCTTTTCAAATGCAACTTTCAATGCAACTCTGCAATTTCAATAAGATGTAATATTTCCATAAATGTCAATATCAATACTAAACAACCAAAGAGCAAATGCCAAAATAAAAAATGTATATTTTTTGTATTTTCAATATAAAGAAATGAAAATTCAAGGATTGAACAGAAGCTTGATATATAGACCCTAATGCAATAAAAAGAGACAATCCAAGCAGGATACCAAGAAGCAAACACAAAGACCAAGATACAAGGACAACCAATGAAAAATATGATGAGAAAGAAAAGAAGCCTGAAATTTCAACCAAAAGAAGGTTTCCTATCACTCTGTAGGCACTCAACAGTTAGGACAGAGACCCAAGAAGACTCAATGACCATCAAAACTCACCCAACAAACACCAAATGCAAATAGAAAGCCTAAAACATTGATGTACGCGACTGTTTAAGGAAAACTCGTGTATGTACATTCCCTATAGAAGGACAACTCATGTATGTACGCGTTTGTCAAGGGAAAACCTGTGCATATGTATTAAAACACTATCAGGGCAAGGATTAAGCTAAGAAAACTCAGATACAAGGTAAAAATAGGTTTTCAAGCAATCACGCGACAAGGAAACTCAGGCTAACAGAGAGCAATCGAAGGAGAAAAATACTCCAAACCCCGAAATAGAAGATTCAATCCCCAATATGGTTTCCAATTCTGTTATGAGAAAAAACACTCTATGGAATGGGGTAAACCACAACAGACGAAAATGACTGTAGAAATCAACTCTAATATCAAGTATGCTATATAAAGGAAAATGCTAACAAGACAAGATAAAGAGCCTACCTCATCCAGACGTTCGATGAAGACAATCGTTGAGCACGCAACTCAAATATTTATACAGGCAACTTGTCCTCAACAACCAAGATACACAAGCATATGGTGATAGTATATAATTTTAGCACATACAATAGCATAATACATTAACATTGATAACAAATACGCCCATGGAATAACAATTCAAATATTTGCAAGACATCAATTGGATGAGAAAAGAGTATTTCTACTAAAAAATGATCCACATAAGTGTATAAGTGACAAACTTTTGTGTCAGCATGTCTCATAACCGAGAAACTAAGTCCCTTCCAGCTAGGCCTCCACCACTTCAATCCTCCACCAAAATCAAGCTCATATAAGAGAGACAATGAGGTTCTCTATCAAAGAGGGAAGAGCTTGGGGGTTGAACAATGTGTTCATACTTTAAAGGACAAAAGGATCTAGACTCAATACGAAGTGAAAATTTCTCCAGAGTATCTTTGCTCTCAAAAGTTGAATTCTCTCCTCCTCCACGGATTTTATATGGCCCAATTTATAGCCTTCAAATCAAACTAAAGGGCCGACTCAGATCATTTACAGTATGTGGAAGGTCAAGGATCATGGATCTCGTGACATGACATGGAAAGTCGACACAATTTTTAATTTTGGACACAAAACCCGATGTACGTGGGTTGTAATGGTGAAACATGTGTATACACATGCTGTAATATTGTTAGGGCGCGTATATGTGGAAAAATATGATTTGTTTTAGCTCTGGGAAGTGCAAAAGGGGACTTCAAGTTTGCATAGGGAAATGGAAAGGTCGTTACACATTACTTTGGTCACCTTAGTGATCAACTAACAACATGTGGTCATGTTCCCTGAAAATATTAAGAGAGATTTTCTTTCCTCTTTCAAAAACCATATCAAGGAAGGTCGTCACACCCTACTATATGCATAGGGTGCAACGATTCAGATCATCGCACTCTGCCCTAAACTTGGATTGTGACGATGTCGCATGTTTCTTGTGCATAGGGTGCGATGATTCTTAAAGAAAAGGAAAAGTCAAAATTCACGAATGTTCTAGAAAGGAATCTTCTAGAAGATGAGGTGGCCTCCGATCGGTTTCGATCTTACTCTCTTATCTGATTTAGTGGAATCATCCTAATCTCCTCATCCATCTCTCTTTCACACTATATAAAGAGGTATCTCTCATGGAAAAGGATAATGTTGAATAGGCTAAGATTTGTATGGAGAGTTCTACTTCAGATTATGCTTGAGAGCTTTGCTTTAGTTATTCAAGTTAGATTGTGGATCTTCTTCATTCAAGGCATTGGAGCAAAGGTGTGTGTGTGTGTGTGTGTGTTGAAGCAAAGAGCCATTGAAAGGGGACCTTGCAACATCAAGGCATGGGTTGTATTATCCACTTTTCATTCATTTAATACAGTAATACATTTCTTCCCTATAAAAGCATTGTTGGAATATTGGTTGTTGTCATTGATGTCAACCCTAGTCATTGGTTTTGGACCACAAGATTGATGAATTTATTTGGACATGAAGGATAGTGCACATGTAGATACAACACCCATGGATGGATAGTATACATCATGTTGTTTCTAGTGGTAGGTGGCACGTCACGTGGATCCTCATGTTTGAGGAGAAATGAATTTTTGAAGATGACAAAGTGAATTGAAGAAGGAAGCACAGGTCGGCCCTGAAGATAATTCAAGAAAAGAATTACAAAATAAGAAAGTGTCAGGTCATCCCTAATTTTAAAAGGAAGTGACATAAAGGGTATAAATCCATATAATTATACATCATTTTATACACACAAGTTTGTTAATGAACAAGGAGATATAATTCGAATTTTAGAGGAAATCTAAAGTAAAGAAGGCTGAATTTCAAGTGAGGATGAATTCTCTTGGTGATGTGTTCTAAGTATCAACAATTGGTATTAGAGTAGCCTGCCTTCAAAATAGTTTAACCACTGGAAGGAAAATCCTGAGTAGAGATGGATGACCATGAGCACATTTCAAATGGGATTCAAAGATTTGATGGAATAAATTATGCATACTGGAGTGATAGAGTGAAAACTTACCTAACATCTTTGGGAGTAGACATTTGGTACTCAGTGGTAAATGGCTATATAATCCCAAATAATGCTCCAACCGATCCAAATGAGAATAATCTTATGAGTTGTAATTCAAAATCCAGACATGTTATTCTAGGAGCATTAGCACCAACCATTTATAGCAAAGTGATGGGCTGCAAAACTGCTAAAGAGGTATGGTATAAACTCAAGAGTATCTATGAAGGTGATCCAAAAGTTAAGCAGTTCAAGCTTCAATGACATAGAGAAAAATTTGAAAATTTGAAGATGGATGAAAAGGAAGATATTGCAATTTATTTTCTTAGACTTGATGAAGTTGTTAATGCTATCAGAGGATTAGGTGAAGAGCTCAATGAATCCTTGGTTGTACAAAAATTGTTGAGATCACTTCTCTTGAAGTATGATGCTAAGGTCTCTGCCATTGAAGAAACTAGGTACTTGACCAAAATGACAATGGATGAATTACGTGGATCTCTTATAGCATATGAAATGAGAATAGGTACAGAAAGTGACCAACCAAACAATGAAGCAGCCTTTAAAGCCATAAATAAGAAAAAAGACAAGGATAATGACCTTGATGAAGAAATAGAAAATTTTGTAAGAAGGTTCCAGAAGGGAACTAGAAGATACAAACATAATTCTCCTCTCAAATGCTTTAACTGTGGTAGAATAGAACATATTGTTGAAAACTGCTACTATAAAAAGAGAAGTCTCAACAATAAAAAGAGCTTCTACTCCAAGTATGATGACATCTCTTCAAATGAGAGTGATGAATAAGATAATGATGGAGGAGAAGTCCTCTTCATAACCAAAGAAACCCAGGATGATGATCACAAGAGTTCTAAAGAAGAAGAAATCATTTCTGAAGAAGATTCAGATGAAGAAACCAACCTTGATTCCTTTTGGGGATACAAAGACAATGCAGAGAGTGAACAAGAAGATGAGAATCTTGAAAAGTTGAATCATGTTGAAACTGAAAATGGAAAGCTTAAAAACAAAAACATAATACTAAAAGGTGAATTGAGTATTTGTGAAGAAGAGAATTAAAAGCTTGAAAATACCATTGATAGCTTGAAGGAACAATTAGAAGATTATGAGAAATTGAAAGTGGGATTCGATCACACAAAACGGGAGCTACTATTGACAATAGAAAATTTGAAGAAGTTCGAAAAAAGAACTGAAAAATTAGATGAGATCCTTATCAGTCAAAGATATCCAAATGACAAGACAGGACTAGGATACAATGACAGTTTGAAGACAGCAAAACAAGAGAAGGAAGATGAAAATAATGAAACCAACACTCCATAACAAGTTGAAAAACAAGATAGAAGACTAGAATTCAAAAGGAATGAGACATCAAGAAGATCCTCTCCCATCAGGTATGAAAGAAATCATTATGAAGGAAACTACAGAAGAATAGATCATGAACTTGGATGGACCACACCATAAAGAATACCACTTACTCCCAGGTATCAAAATTTATTTCTTGGAAATCGTTATACTTATGGAAATTTTGGACACAAGGCAATCAATTGTAGAATCAATGAAAGGAATAACTATGCAAGATACATGAATGATGAAAATAGTAGATATGGAAATGTTCATAGACCTACCAACAGAAATTATAATCCATTTGACCCATTAATGGATCAAAATATTGTATGCTACAAGTGCAATAATCTTGGTCACAAAGAACGCGATTGCTGAGAGATGAAGGAAGATAATCCTATGCCAAATGTCCCTATACTAACTACAACATGGAAAAGGAAAGAAATTCCACACAATGAAAAGTGTCAAATAGCATTGGTCACTAAAGAATGCAAAGAAGAAGATGAATGGTTCATAGACAGTGGGTGCTCATCTCATATGACTAAAGATCAAAGAAAATTTTTCATCTTGAAGAAAAAGGGTGGAAATGTTTCATTTGGAGATGAATCGTCTACCAAAATACTTGAAAAAGGAACTATAAAGCTTGGAAGTGAAAATGTAAAAGCAGGAAAAGACCTATTGGTTGAATATCTGAAGCATAATCTCCTCAATGTCAGCAAAATATGTGATCAAGGATACACTCGTACGTTTGACTCCCGAAAATTTAAAATCAGAGAAAATAACTCGGGAAGATTGGTTGCAATTACAACAAGAAGACCAAACAATATATACATCCTAGACATGAAGAAGAGAGAGAAGACAAAAGCCACGCAAAAGGATTCCAAGGAAGAAAAAGTACGAAAGACAAAAAAAAAGGATGAATTATTATAGAGTGTCACATGTTCATGGGGAGAAGCCCCAAATAAGAAGGTCATTTTATACCATTGAAATCAGGGGGAGAAACCCCACCCTTTTCCATTGATGTCAAAGGGGCAGATAAATTGGGATCATGATGACAGGGGGAGAAACCCCACCCTTTTCCATTGATGTCAAAGGGGGAGAGAAATTGGGATCATGATGACAGGGGGAGCATGAGTGTTGCCATCAATGACAAAGGGGGAGATTGTTGGAAGATTGGTTGTTGTCATTGATGTCAACCCTAGTCATTGGTTTTGGACCCCAAGATTAATGAAGGTATTTGGACATGAAGGAAAGTTCACATGAAGATACAACACCCATGGATGGATAGTATACATCATGTTGTTTTCGGTGGTAGGTGGCATGTCATGTGGATCCTCATGGTTGAGGAGAAATGAATTTTTGAAGATGACAAAGTGAATTGAAGAAGGAAGTGCAGGTCGGCCTTGAAGATAATTAAAGAAAAGAATTACAAAATAAGAAAGTGTCAGGTCGGCCCTAATGTTAAAAGGAAGTGACATAAAGGGTATAAATACATATCATTATACATTCATTTTATACACACAAATTTGTTAATGAACAAGGAGATATAAATCGAATTTCAGAGGAAATCTGAAGTAAAGAAGGTCAAATTTCAAGGGAGGATGAAGTCTCTTGGTGATGTGTTATAAGTATCAACAAGCATATTGTCTTCTATTGTATAATTCTTTGATCATATACATAGACTTCATTAAAATGTATATATCTGTGTTTTCCCTCTTTATTGGTTTTTGATTCTTAAATAGGCTTACTATTCTGCAAGCTCAAGGAAGGAGCTACAAGCACGACACTAGCGAGGATCAAGTGTCGTTTGAAAGATATGTCACTTGTACCTCATTAAACTAGTTGGTATGACAATGAAGTTTAAGGCGAAGGGTGTATTATGTTATGTTTTTTTCTAGTTTCTTGTGGAATTTAGGGAGATATTTTTGTGTCCGCACTTACCGATTAGTTCGATAACAAAATTGGAGACCATATTGGGGATACAACTTTCTTTTGGTTTTTTCCTCTTATTTGATTTTAGCCTACCTTATTTTGGTCAAATTCATTCTCTGATTATGTGGGTGATCCATCTGGATTCCCTAGGTCTGAAGGTTCGGTGAGAATTTTTGTCTTTCTTTCCATTTTCCTTTAGTTTCAGATATTGTCGCATTGTACTCTATAGACAGACCACAATGATCCTTTGACGTCGCACTCTACTAGTGCATACCAGTGCGACGATTTCACACTGTACCTTATTTGCAGCATGCGATGACCCTAGATTGTTGCATTGTGCTCCACTGCAACCCACGACGATTCTTCTAGGAATTGTTGGAGATGGCCAATTTTTCATTTTTCTACCCAGTTTTGCCTCAATTGTCTAGGATGAACTTCTGACACTAGTGAATGATTGATTTATAAGTTTGAAGCTTGCATATGACTGATTTTTGGCAATTTAAAGTTTTCTTTGTAAATTTTTCAAGTTTTTCTTTTGGTTTTTTGTCACAAGGGTATAATCTCTAGGTCTTGATCTTGAGTGCTTGTTTGACAAAGGATCTTTGATTTATTTGAATTTTTGGATAGTTTTTACTTTCTGGATTGTTCATTAATTGAGAGACCATTTCTTTTTTGTATTTGACAAAAAAAAATCTTATCATTTCATTTTTGTCTACATTATAGGTTTGATTTGGGAATAGTGTTGAGAATGTGTTAATTTTCTTGGATTACGCTTTTTTTTCTTCATTATATCTCTGATCTGATTTGAGAAAGAAAGAACTAAAGTCATTCTTATTTTTAGTGGTCTTTTACAAGAAAGTTGTTGCATTCAAAATATTTGTTAAAAGAGAAAATTGGAAAATTTTGTAGCTTTTGATTATTTGGAATCTTTTTCATTCAAAAATTGAGAAATTGTGTTTCGTAGCTTTTGTATTTCAAAAAGAGATACCTTCTCCCTACTATAATTAGAGTTCATAGAACTAAAAGATTGCATAATCATATCTTCTTGCATTTTATTGGGTCAAGGTCACATACATCATCAGTTTCATTTTTGTTTCCCTTTTGAGTAAGCAACAACCTTTAAAATACAGTGTAATTTTAAAATCTATTAGCAACTTTTATTTTCTAGAAATTCTCTACACCAACATTAGCTAGGATAGCGCTTTGGAATAGGTTGTAAGGAACACTCTCCAAAGCATCAAAACACACAATATTATCTTGTGATAGGGAGAGCTCAAATCCATTTGCTACATTTTTTCCTGGGAATCCCTTCTAACACAAGGGTCAATCATGAGGTCGCATTAGGACTGGAAGAGTTACTCACCCTGCTTTGTCAGTCTTAGTGTAGAGATTGCACGTATTATTGGGGTTCACTTGAGAAGAAAATCCTGTGGGGACCTTCTTGATTTGATTTCAGGCTAGATACTCTGCCTTTGCGCATGGATCGGACTATCGATTGTTTCCCTAGGAATCATTGTCGTCAACTTAACTTTTCCACCCTCTTTATCCCAACCCCTTCTTGTCTTGATTTAGGGACGTTGGATTTCATCACCAACTAGTGACTTCAAAATAAGAAGGTTTGTTTGCATGCTTGATTTCTATATTTTATTAGTGAGTGTTCTTTGTTTCTCTAGCTGGTCATAGATTTGTTTCATTCTTTATTTGGTGCGGCCAACATTGGCCCTCACCATTCACGTAGGATGCAAGGGATACCTCTGAAAGATCTGGAATATACGTTCCTTTGCTTCCCAACTCACCAGAGGGATCTCCTGAAGGAGAAATCAATAACAAAGTAGCCTTTGATATTGGAAGTTCTACTCTATTAGAGGATTCGATACTTCCCATGAACCCATTATTGAATCCTAGAGCAGATCCAATTTTTCTTCGGCTAAATTCATTGGGAGATATTGTTACTGAAGATTATACTAAAGTGCCTACTGAACCTCACACAGATTTTGGTGTAGACGATCCACCCTTTCAAAGTGAGTCGTTTAGAACTCCGGTTCATACTACTGGAATTTTTAATCCTAGATTTGTCCATGTCCGTTCATTTTGGAGGACTTCTTCGGGACACGATATTTTTGACAGACTAGGAATGAGTCCTAATCAACCTATGGAATCACAAACGCCTGTGACTTCTACTACTTATACAGTACCTTTAGATCATTTTACTAATAGAACCAGTAATGTTGTCATAGTTTCAGACCAATTAGTGGTTGGTTCTCACTCGATTCTTCCTCTCCAGCTTGCTAACTCTACCATGGTCTCACAAGCTACACTTGTTTCTACCAGAAATGTGGTCATCACTCAAACTCCTATTGGAACACCACTTCCTCTTAGATAATATCTGTCACTTCCCCCTGGGTATAATGCTTTGAATACTTCCATTGATATTCCAACCCAGAATCCATCTGGAGGGTCTAATATTTTTGTTCCTCCTAGGTATAACTTTGCTAGTCATTTTGTTCCTACACCTACCCAGGTTCTCTCCAGGGGGCATTACGTTCCTCCTCCACCTTCTCCTAGAGGATCAAATCATCCTGGCCCTAGTAGCTCCAATCAAGTTGGAGGCACCAGTCATTTTTTCGCTTTTGTTTTTCAGATTTTTGTTGGAGGTCAACCTCAAGTTGGGGGGCAACCTCAAGTTGGAATCCATAACCCAGTTTATGGGAAAAGTACACCTGGATTACAATGTCAACCTTGGGATATTCCTTTCTAATGGAATCAACAATCGTCTAGGGGGAAGCATCCTCAAGTTAATTCTTTTGTACCCCCTAATCTTGGACAACTATATCCAGGTTCTATGAATCCTACTTGGGGTCAAAATTTTCAGTCTAATGCTCCTTTCCAAGGGAGCTTACCTAATCAACCAACTCATGTTGGCTATTCAACTCTAAATCCTCCACAACCAAATTTTTCAAGACTATCTAACTATCTACAGACTCCTTACAGTCCTACTGGAATACCTACGAGACTAACTCCTAAAAACTACCAGTTTCCTCAAGTGAATAGACATTTGCCTTTTCTTTATACTTTGGATTTATCGGATTTATCTAGGATTTTGAATGATCCTATTTTGCATTCTCCTTATTGGCCTGTCATACCAGCCAAATTACCATCTGACGTTCCTAAGTTTGATGGTCGATCAGGAGAAGACCCAAATAATCATGTCATGACATTCCATCTTTGGTGTTCATGCAACTCATTATGGATGACTCTATAAGATTACGACTTTTCTAACGAACTCTTACGAGTTCAGCAGCCAAATGGTATATTGAGTTACCACAAGGATTCTTTAATGACTTCAATACCTTAGCCATGGAATTCTTAACACATTACCAATTGTCAATTCGATATGAGACAAGAACTGAAATTTTGAGTTCATTTAAATAGTCCTCTTCCACTCATATTTCTGACCATATCCATGAGTGGATGATCTGGATTATTTTCGGCACGAAATGAGAGAGGAGATATAATAAATAAATGCACAGACATATCATGGATATCCAATAATATAACAAAAATGTATCAGATATGCAACCATAAACACAGAGATACAGTAATACATGATTTCTATTAATGATATAAATGTACAGAGACTGTAAAAATACAGAGTGAAAGACTTGCTAGAATGGTGGTGGGTTATCTCTGAGAAGAGATGTGATGATCACGCTCATTCACAAGAAGATGATTAAAATGAGGCTCTGAAGGCCTTTTTACAATAAATAGGAATGCAAAAAACCCTAGACATCCAAAAACCTAACCCTAGAAGATGAAGCGCCAAAAGTCATGTGGGCCCCGTTTGGGTAAGTTAGTACATCAACTTCTTGGGGTCGTAAATTTTGCATACGATCTCCATTTTAGGTGCATGATAGCCCGTTGGAAAGGTATTGTCGAGGAGATTCATTTTGGGGGAAATATGGAAGGAACTTTCATATTTCTCCATATTTTCCCAAAAACATCGTTTAGGGCCTCAAAATGGCCCCGAAAGTTAAAAACTACTAAAAATAGTAAATTACCAAAATTGTTAGAAAATTGTCTTGAGCCAGTTTGAAAAGGTGGGTGGCCACTGATATCCACCTGGATCAGTGGAGGAGGAGAATATGCTTAATCAAAGTTCCCCTTCCTAATCAATTGTTGGCCGAGTGGTTTACCAAATCGCTCCCTTGTCCTATAGCCTGTGATGTTTCCATGGGTGGTGTCGTCACTGAAGAGCAGGCGATTAGTCGTGCTCAATATCTGGATCTCGTTTATTCACAAATGGGCACACTGTATTTCTTGATCCCTGATACTCCTCGTCCTTCTACGAATCCTACCCCAACACCTCTAGTAGCTTCTCACGTTGTTGATGGTGTGATTGGCACTTTTTATGCTGAGACTCAGTCTAAACAAGCCATTCATACCAATCTCAATTATACTACTTCTAATGTAAAAAATAATCCTAATTTGACTCCTTCCCCCAGTAAAACCTTTGAATTAAGTTGGTTCAATCTACACCTACCGATAAAAATCAAAATAAAAATAAAGGAAAGGGTAGGAATAAGGAGGAAAAAAATAATAATCAACAATTCGAGAAACCCAAAACATAGCCTGTTGATGAAAAAGATAAGCGTAAACCTCATTATCCTTGTCTTATCTATGGTGAGGATCATTATATGAAATATTTTCCACGGCGTGTTGAGGTTACTAAGTTCCTGCAAGGGACTGGGACACCTCCTACACCCATCGTCTTGTTACAACCATTTCCTTCTCAGAAGCAGACCAAATTGGTCGTTCATGACCAACCTTCTCCCTCTACCACATCGTATGTACTTATGTGTACTGGTGACTTGAAGAACAACTAAGTTGCAGTCGCAAATCGTGCCAAAGATTATTCTCCTTCGAAAGAGAAATTTGATGATTTACCACCTCTGTTGGTTCAACCTCCTCCCCCAACTTCACCTCCAAACGGTCCTCTTCATCTCGAACGACCGGGCCTAGATACAGTTCTTCATCCTCCTCCCAAGGGCATTGTTCGAAAGTCCTCATTTAATCCTCATGCACATGTTTCCCAAAACTACAGTATTGTAGAAGACCTTGCGCAAACGCCCTCTACGTTGTCGGCTCTCAAAGTCCTTCAAAGTTATCCTACTCAACGGAAGGTGTTGTTAAAGGCTATTGGTGGAATTGATCCTAACGATACCAATTTGATAATATTTGACTTGGAAGATTATATTCTAAGACTTCCTCCTCAATTAGCGTTTCAGATCCAAGTTGTTGTGGAAAATAATAATACTTGTCAAACCGTTATTGATGAAGAATCCTCGACTTGTGTCATGTATGTCACTTGTTGAAAATCTATTGGCTCTCATTCCCTTACCGAGTCGCACAATACCCTTAAATATTTTAATGGTACAGGGTTTAAACCTTATGGTGTTCTTCCTTCGTTGTCTATTATGTTAGAAGGTAAGGCAGTTAATGTTGATGTTGAGGTCTTTGATGCACCTCTTGATTACAACCTTCTCCTTGGTTGTAGATGCATTGATTCCATGTGCACAATTGTTTCTACTCTTTTTTGCGTGTTACGTTTCCCACACTAAGGAAAATTCATTAATGTCGATCAACTAGCCTTCTTTAATTATGATTCATGTACTAGAAACGTACCTTTTATTTTGAAAACACCTCTCGGTTATGAGAATGTCGGCGTGGGTCTTTTAAAAGATTCAACGTTAATGGGTACATTTCCTATCCCACCACCCCATATTCCTCCTCCTTTTTTCGCCTCGATTAACATGATATCGACCTATGTTTGTGGAACCCCTGATTCTTATGAGCCATGGATAGTACCTAGCTCTGGTGATTGTCTTCGTTATGACAACTGAATGCCTTTAAGTCCAGTGGAATCAGCTTATCAAGCTATTCAATTGGCAACTCCTTCTCCTCCTTCTCTCGGTGATACATCTCTTTATTTGTTCCACGTGATCTTTCCTACTGATGATATGATCATTACAGTCATGTCTATGGAAGATACTCCATGGGACGATGGGAATCATCGTTCTATTCTCTTCCTGGAACATGAAATCGTAGAGAGTTACCAACAAATTTCGACTTTGTCTACCATTGTTGTTATTTCCTTTGTTCCTGAACCAACACACGATGTTTTGTATGAAGGGAACTTGAGTAATGTTTCACCTACCATTCCTATTGAAATATTGATTAAACCTGGAGTCGTAGAAAATGTTCATATCGGTGCCTCATGTTCTACTGGTGAGGTCCGCACTTATAAATCCCTTTTCCAATATTTTTGTGATGTTTTTTCCTCGAGTTATGAATAAATTCCTGGTATCGATCCTGATATTGTTGTGCATGAGATTAAGACTTACCTGCACATTAAACGCATTCGAAAAACACTTCGCCCATTACAACCACATAAATCTGCTGCTATTAAGCTTGAAGTTGAAAAAATTCTTAAAGATGGCTTTGTCTATCCTATCGCTTTGACCGACTGGGTGTCCAATATTGTTCTGGTTAGAAAGAAACAAGGTGTGATCCATGTTTGTGTAGATTATAGGGATATAAAAAAATCTTGTCCCAAAGACTATTATCGAACCCCTTTCATTGACCAGATTATTGACAACTGTGTTGGGAGTGAAATATTCTCCTTGATGGATAGTTTTTCCGACTATAATCAAATCAATATTTTTCCCACGGATCAACATAAGACTACTTTTATTTTCCCTTCGGGAACCTTCGCATACCAAAAACTACCTTTTAGTCTAAAAAATGTTGGTGCAACTTTTCAGTGCGCTATGTCTTACGCTTTTCATGAGATTAAGAACATTGTACAACCCTATCTAAATGATCTACTGGTGCATTCTATGCATCGTCAAGATCACCTGGCACATCTACGGGCCATTTTCCTATGTTGTCGTTATTATCGCATATGTTTAAATCCACACAAATGTGTTTTTTGTGTGGAATCTGGATAAATTCTTGGTTTTATCGTGTCTATACATGGGATTAGGGTAGACCCCTTGAAGGTTGAGGCTATTCTCAATTTACCTCCTCCTTCCACACTACACCAACTCCAAAGTTTGCAAGGAAAGGAAAAATTTTTATGTCGATTCATTCCCAACTACGCTGAATTAATGAAAGGATTTACTCGGCTTCTCAAGAAAGGTTATGATTTTTTATGGGATGACACTGCCAATAGAGCCTTTGAAACTTTGAAACTCGCCTTAACCCGTACACCATTGTTTTTTCCACCTGATTATAGTTGAGATTATTTCCTATACTTAGTTGCTTCAGACTCTACCATTGCTAGGGTTCTGGTCCAAGAGGATGATTCACATGATGAACATGTTATATACTGTTTGAGTCGGAGTCTCATGACCATCGAAACCAAATATTTACATGTGGAGAAACTTGCATTGGTAGTTGTTCAAGTTGTTCAACGTTTTCATCACTACATCTTATTACGCGGAACCACAGTCATTTCTGATTGCAACCCCATGCAACACATCCTTACTCGACAATTGTTGGGGGGGAAGTACTCTAAATGGATAGTTATTCTCCAGGAGTTTGATTTGGAGTTTGAACGTGCCAAGTCAAATAAGTCTTTGGTTTTTGTCAAATTGATATGTGGCATTCCCTCTACAGAAACAGAAACTGTGGTAGAGGATTCCTTACCTGACAAATCTCTCTTTATGATCAGTTCTGACGACATATGGTACGGATATATTATCATTTATCTCCAAACCCAAAATTTTCGGTCTAATATTTCTAGTACAGATCATCGTCATATCGAGTATCAAGCCCTTCAATACATTATCCTTGGTGATACCCTTTACCGTCGTGGTATTGATTCCATATTTCAACGATGTCTCACCTACGATGAAGCTGAGAAATATTTGAATGATTGTCACTCTGGAGCATGTAGCGGTCATATGTCTAGGTATGCCACTTCCCAAAAGATCTTACACGCTAGTTATTTCTGGCCTTCATTGTTTAAGGATCGCATTATTGTCGTCCATAAATGCCACGCTTTTCAAAGCTACAACAATAAGATTTGATCTCACCCTACTCCTCTTCACCCTGTAGTTTCCGTCGGTCCATTCTCTAAATGGGGTATTGACTTCATGAAATGTAACCCTCACTCGGTCGGGGGGCATGGATACATTATTGTAGTTGTGGATTATTTCACAAAGTGGGCTGAGGTGATGCCTACATTTGATAATACCGGGAAAACTACAACGTTATTCATATTCAATCATATCATTACTAGATTTGGTGTCCCTCAAGCCATCGTCATTGATCAGGGTAGTCATTTTCGCAATTTCATGATGTTTGAACTTACCGAGAAGTTGGGTCTTCGACATGAAAACTCAACCCTCTATTATCCACAGGCCAATGGCCAGGTTGAAGAAATCAACAAAGTTCTCACTACTATGCTTCGACGGATGGTAGGAATTCACAAGTCGAATTGGAACACGATATTTTTCTCAGTATTGTGGGTCTATCGGACATCTGTTAAGTCTGCCACAGGGTTCACACCTTTCCAGTTAGTATACAGTATTGAAGCAATTTTGTCGATTGAATGTGAAATCCCATCTTTGAAACTAGTTGTTGAACTTCTCCCTAACACCTCAACTGAAGAGGAACGTCTTTTGTATTTGATGCAATTAGATAAAACCCGTCATGATGTTGCCTTAGTCATTGAAACTCAGAAAAAGTGTGTCAACTCAATATGACAAGCATGTCAAACCATGTGTATTTTCTGAAGGTGATCTAGTTCTCCTTTACGAACAAGATCGTGACTTACTAGGGGAGGGTAAATTCGAGCCCATGTGGCGGGGTCCTTATATTGTGAAACGAGTGTTGGAGAAAGGGGCTTATGAGATGGTATATGATGATGGAATTCCTTTGAGTGAACCTAGAAATGGGCTTTACTTGAAGAAGTACTATGCTTAAAATCATTTTTGCATGAGTGTTATGTATTTTTAATGTAGCATACTCTTGTGTGCTTTTTCATTTTTGGTTCCACCTTTCGACTGCTTACCTTGCATTATGCTTGGTTTCCAGATGTTAGAGTCTTCTCTACCCTATATCAGCCTTGTTGATGGCGCTAGTCACAGTACTCAAAACTTAGCATCTGTTGCTTGGGAAATCTATGCACCTACGGATGAATTGATTAGTCTACACGGTGCTTGTCTTGGTCATGTAACTAATAATATCGTGGAATACAATGTAGTTATCGAATTTTTAACTGACGATGTTTCACTTGGAATCCATCATCTTATTGTACGACTTGATTCAGAGTTAGTAGTACTACAGTTGAGTAATGTTTATTCCATCCGAAGTCCTACTTTGTTACGGGTATATTTACGAATTCGCCTCTTGGAATGACATTTTGATTACATTGAATATCAACACATTCCTATATGTCTAAATACATTTAAAGATGCATTGGCTAATTATGTGTTAGACAGACATTTGAGAAATTTATAAATCAAATCACTTTTTACAAAAACAAGTAAGTCGGTAGGAACTTTATATTTATAACGATAAAAGTTTACAAAAAAGTGTTTTTTCTGAAGACCAAAATATCAAAAATGTGAAGCTCATAGATTCATGTACAAAAATCATCAAGGATGATGCTCGTTGTAACAAGCGACTACCCATGCTACTCTACGGAGAGTCTATCGATAGATGCAGACACACCCATTGTGTGGCATTGATAGTGCCTAGGAAGCTCATCCATAGTGGCATCAGGGACATGCATGGTCAGTCCCTCCAGGTTCTGTTCTATAGCCTTAAGATCTGCGGTAGCCACCCCTACTACAACACCTCTCTCTCTGCGTCTCTGGATGGGAGATGATCCCAGCAGACGATAAGGCCCCACATCTACATTGTTGAGAGCACTTGATTATTCATCAGATATATAACACAAAAAAAAAATTATATCATTAAAATATCAAAAACATTATATAAACAAAAATTCCCTTCTTACTTCTGTCCCCCCACTAGGACCCATCAAGAAGAGCTAGGTCTGGATCCCCACAAAAATCTACTCTGGCATATGCATAATCTTCCACCATGAGCAACTGATTCCTCAGCCATTGGAAGAAGACATTGTCATACTTGACGATGAGAACACCTCCATGTCGATCCATAAGATCCACCCACTTCTTCATTCGTGGATCCTATGGAGAAGGTATTCCCCACTCCACCTGTAGACGTAGGACAAAAACCCTCTCTAGAAATAAGGACACCAAAATGGACCCATATCCAAATTGATTTAACCGACTGTTTCATCATTTGGTAATTTGTTTCTTCATGCTTTTCAGGACCCCCTCACACCAGTTGAATACCATGGGCTCCATGCATTCTATCGCATACTAAAAATGGATCTGCAAAGCCATCTGGGGAGTTTCACTTCATGCCATGCGAGTAATGGTGTAAAGGATAGTCCGCAACAGCAGATCTTGAACATCCCTGATGGCTACCTTGCCGTTGTGTTTCTCTGTACCTGGTACACAATGATGGTGGATGTAGTAATCCATAGGCTCACCTCCACCCCTACTTCATGTGAGAGATAGTTGTGATCCATGGCGAGACACCCCTGTCAGGAAATAGATATCCTCTATATCTATTGTGAGTGTGTCGACACCCACGCAAAATGTTTGTTCGTTCACATCCTACATGTGAACCAAGTACTCTAGTAGTCTCAACTGGGCTCTCATGCCCTGAATCATGAAGAATTTTAGTAACCCACATTGCCTTAGAGCCATAATTGTCCCCAGGTCATTCTCGGTGAAGTAATCCTCTTCTTCATTCTCTCACTCATGCCACTCCAGCATATTGACCAAGGAAATCCTGCCAAGGAACAATAAAATAAGATTAGAAACATAAAATTCTTTCCTGGGGGTTTTTTCTAGTTAGTTTTATCTTTTTTAAATTTTTGGTTGTGGTCGTCGCAGGGTTGCGCATTCGTGCAGAGCAACGTCATCGCACCCTACCTATAGGGTCACCTGCGATGATCCTATATTGTGGCAGTTCAGTATATAGGGTGTCTGCGACGATCTCAACCCGCAGGTAGCCCCAAAAAATCGACCCAACACACAAATTTGACCAATAAAACAAATTTTGAAACCATGAAAAGAAGAAGGAGAAGAAGATTACCTGTTTGACGGAGACGGTTCACAAAATGATCCACCACACGCTCTGTAATTGACAATTGAAATTCGGGGAGAAAAAAGGCTTTGGAGCACTATTTGGGTAAACTTGCAAATGAAGTGGTAAAATGGTGTTTTTGGCCTATTTTATTGACTTTTATCACCTTTTATTTGCAAAATTATATTATTTTTATATTTTATCCATGCCCTAAAGTCTTAACAACTTGGCAAGTGTTGACTTTTTCACTTTAAAAGGTCTAGAAACGAGACGTTGTAACAAGGTACCACCCTTTTTTATTTGTTTTTTCATATTTTTCGCATGTACAGATCCTTTTAGAGTTTTTCAGGAAAAACTTCAAGCAGAGTCTTAGTTCTTTCTCACGCTCATGAAACCATGAGAATGTAATCGAGCAGTCTTTTATCGTTTTTTCGAACTCACATTGGTAATTACGAAAAATGAAACCTATGGAGTATCCTTTAAGATCTTTTCAAGCTCCCTAAATATGAAAAGATGGTCTAGCGACCTTGTTCTTCTCACGCTCGTAAATTTATTTGAAGAAAACATCTGATGAGTGGTAGGTTATCTCTTTTTGGTATTGTTAGATTAACTTATGAAAAAGGACTTAATGGATTTCTCTTTAAGTGTTTTTTAGACTCTCTAAAATTGAAAACCCCTAAGTTTTATTTCCCTGGACTCATTAAACAAACATCGAAAGACCAATATGGGATCAAACCACTCCTTCTTAGGGTTCATTAAAAATACTCCAAGAGACTCGTCCAAAGGATGAGCTTACATCTACAAGCATATGTTATCCTCCTCAATCTTGCGTAAAAATAAAGAGGTACTCGCCATAAATGGTGGGGGGGAATTGGGAAAGAAATGTGTCTTTGTATTTGTGTTAGTGGCAGTAATAGTCGCTCTTGAACATGACACCCCCTTTTAATCATTGTATCTGGGTTGGGTAATCCATTTGTCTCTCGTTTGACCATCAAAAAGTTCATATGTTGGGTCCTCCTTGAGTCAATGTTTCCAAGACAATTGTCCTGTCATTCATATGTGTTGGGCCCCAACAACTCCCCCTAAAGTTTTACAAAATTTAAAGGGCCCCCATTAGAATCTTGATAATTATGATGAGCTACAGAATCAACATTTTCAAATATTTCCATAACTTGGCTTTCTTTGAGACAAACTTAAGACATTCAATATAGTATGAGACATTCATTACAAGAGTATATGTCAAAATTTAGAAACGAGCATAAAAATCTCAATTTAAACAAAAACGTTAATTTTTATCAATTGTTTACTTTCGTTTAAATTATGATTATGTGTTCTTTATTTTGCTCATTAGAAAATTTGACTATTTTGAATAATGGGTTCAATACTTCATCAAACAATATCTTGGGTGGTTTCTCATTTTCATAAAATCAGTTGGTGATATTAATAAATTAAATTCTTTTTTCATTTGGCATCTCATTTCAAAATAATAATAATAATAATAATAAAGAATTATCTATCATTTGTTTGATATTGTAAAAAAACAAAAATTTTATTTTTCTTTTCTCCATTAACTTGAAGCTTCTAGAATTTTAAGATCATATTTGAAAGGAAATTATAAACAATGTTTGTTTATAACTTATAGTTAGTTTAAATTCATTTTTTATTTTATTGTTCTAGATTTTGTTTTATTCACAATTTTTAGGTTATTAATTTATGTTTTTTTTTTGTTTCATGGGTTTCTATTATCAGTTATTTGGTACAGATTTGATCATGGCTTGATTTTATTATCTAAATACGTTCAATATGATTGATCCAAAAATAATATTGGATTGATGTAAATAATTTTATGAGCAACAACAGATAAAATTTGGAAAGGCGTCAAGTCAGAAAGACGATTTTGCAGGACTGATTACAGCCAAACCGTGAGGAATTTGAAGAAACGATTGAAAACCCATTTCCCAAATGGACCCATTTACCTTCAACATAGAAATTTTTCCAAAAATAATGCACGATTTGAGAGATATTGATGTCTCATTGCAAGGAAAATTTCAGGTGGCGAAAATTATTAGTGACGCCCAGACTATTCGCTCATTGTAGAAATATATGAGAAAGTTCAGAGCCATGGGAATCCAAGAATTGGAGAGGAGGATTTTTATCCTTTCTCTTTTATATATTATTTATTTTGTAAACTTTTCTTCTTTTCAAATGGAGTAACGGATGGTTGGAATCTTTGGGAGGATGGACGAGTATTTTCAAAGAAGAATATGGAATTCCAGGTTCCTTAATGGTTTTTGTCCTATGAGTAAAATGGTTTTATTTTCATTATAATATCTTCATATTCTTTGATCAACTGATTATGCATTGATTTAAATTAGTTTTAGTCTATTTTATCAATACATGGTTAATTATTATCATTTATATATTAATGTTTTCAATCTTTAAGAGTCTATTATCCCAAAAAAATCATTTTTGGACCACAATATGGGCATGTGATTTTGAGAAAGAATATGGGAAAGCAATTCATCTTTGGATTTAGGCCTGTGTGATGCTTATTCCATTTCGTTCTTTCATTACTGTTATATCATGAGAATATTATTATGGTTGATTTTAGCTTTAGCTTGTCATCATATGGTGTTTTCATACTGTTAAATGTTATATGTTGTCCATAATTTCTTATTCCATTTTTTATGTGTGATTCATCTATCATTTGATGATTTTTGAATTTATTCTTAATGTTAAATGTTGGATAAAATCAATATCCAGATCTGAGTTTTCTCTCATTCTTAAATATTGATCATCCTAAGATCACAGGATTTTTAATTAGATGTCTTTTTGTAGTTATTAATTTACTCCAATATCAAATACTTCTTTGAATGTATTCTGGAAGTGCTAATATTGTTCTGTTATAGGTTTCCCTTAACAACAGTACAAGTAGGAGCTCACACAACACAGGAAGGTAAACTCAGTTGACTTATTAGTTAGAGGTTAGTAAATGCATTCTTTTCTTTTATTTAAAGTTGTTTATGAATGAAACGATGATTACATTAATTAGCTTTGATTGTTTTTGTGTCACTGTTTCAATCGTTTTCATTTAGTATTTATTTTTTTAATATCTTAAAAAAATAATAATAATAAGTGTTGTTCATATTTGATTCATAAACTTTATCAAACAATCATTTTTGCAAGATTTCATGCAAACCTTGTAAATTGTATATAAATTGTTCATAATCATTTGTATATTCACATTCTTAGATAAATATTTGTAATTATTGTGTCGATTGTTAGAATCTTTTCTTTAGTTAATTTGTTTCCTTTATTATTTTTAGGACTCTAGTTGGCTAATGGACCCATTAAACCCGTCAGAATATGTTACACCAAATGGATTGGGTTATTTAGACAACCCCGGAACGGATCTATTCTTCCAGTTGACGGCAT
Organism: Picea engelmannii; assembly: GCA_009831015.1. Taxonomy (NCBI): domain Eukaryota; kingdom Viridiplantae; phylum Streptophyta; class Pinopsida; order Pinales; family Pinaceae; genus Picea; species Picea engelmannii. Next base: position 1,284,243 of record ML776682.1, on the reverse strand, counting down.
GTCAAATTTGTCCGTCAACAAATGGCGCTAGAAGGAGGGCCGAGTAAATTTAATGATTAAATGTTTCACCCCTTAGCCTTTCATAATTCCAGATTTATAAATATTTATTTTGTGTCATCTTGAAATGCACTAGAAGGCGGTCCAGACGGACAAGCTGGCCTTATAGGAGCCTTTGTTTCGAATTTAATTAATTTCCCATGGCTCCTCAAATCACTATGTTGGAACATGCTTTCCACTTCTCATTACCTGATATTCCCAACAAGACAGTCCCTCTCTTGTCCAAACTCACCTTTGATGGTGGGGGGAATGTATCTGCAAAAGACCATATTAACAAGTTTTGGTGTAAATGCATCAAGCATGATATTTCTGATTTAAAGGTTTTGTGCAGATTATTTTCTTTTACTTGCAGGGGTCGGATTAAACATTGGTTTGAGTCTTTTCCAACATATCACATTATTGATTGGTTTCAGTTTGTAGATGAATTTTTAGATGCTTTTGAAAACTATGATTACAATCAATTATGTGAAGAATTTCAGACTTTACTAATCAATTGCAATTCATCTTCAGAAGACTTTTCAACAAGAATCCATCATGTATTATGTAAATTTAATATTGATGACATGTCATTTGTACTATACCTCCTCTATTATGCTTGCATCCATTTCATCCAGTAACATTCAATAGAGAATGATGAATCGGTTGCAAATCCTACCACTCAATTGCGAGAATAATTTTTTTCAGAGGATGAAAGGAATTCATCCGAAAATTTTGAACAAACAAGGGAGGTAGAATCTATTAAAAATGTTCTTACTAACAATCAAATTGGTTTTTCCTCTGAATCATTGTATACTCAGTCCTTGACCATCGTGGAAGAAGATTTGATGTTGGGTCAAGATGAATGTCCATATTCTTCTAATTCTTTCTCTAATCAGTACATAAATTTAGTTATTGAAGAACACTTAGGTGACGAAAATGATCTTAAGCATTCTAACATTCCAATGAAACTGATTAGAGATGTAGATCTGCAATTGGAAGAAGAAACCTTAAACCCTCATCTACAAATCATACCTTATCTAGAAGAAAGATCAGATGTTTGTCGTGAAAGTTTTGAATTATCTATCATACAGGAGGCAAATTTAGATGATTGTATTATGTTGAAGGATTTATCACCAAAAGAGAGTGAAAGTATCAAAGCAAGTGAAGATGAATGTCTTGAGAATACCATTGTTAATTATCATAGCTCAAGAGAATCTTTTCACGTGCTCATTTCTAATTCATTTTACTCTTTATATCCCGATCTCTTCTTAGATTCTGGTGTGCATGGTATTTTACCCACAGTATCATACTTTTTTCCATCACAATCTAATCTTTTCGATATGTCAATATTTGGTGAAATTAATTTCAAACATAACATTTATGAAATCAAATTTGATGTTCTTTCACTTTCATCACTCGCATGGGAAAAAGAAATATTGCAAGATGATTTTACATGATTTATTTTTGAAAAAAACAATGCACTCATTCTTATGGAGATCGAATATTCTACATTGCATATTCGTTCTTTGATTAGTTTGAATTTTAATGTTTATACTTTTCATTTTGAAACGATCAATCTCATCAAAGGAAGCATTCAAACCAATAATCTAATTGATGTCATGAATCCTCTTATGATGTGTTCCCCATTGATATATCCATTTCATCAAAATCATAGTTTGCATCCTAATTTTTATGACAGGAT
>ML776682.1:1200274-1250475 GCA_009831015.1 Picea engelmannii | reverse complement strand
CTCGCCATTCTATCAGGCATCAGCGTGTACCCCAATGTGATGTCCGTGTAGTTCCTGGAATTGTTAATAGAATACAAAGTCACTATAATAGAATAGTAAATTCTTGTATTTAATAGGACTGTTTTTGCATTTAGTCGAATATTAATATCATATAAAAGTCACTATAATAGAATAGTAAATTCTTGTATTTAATAGGACTGCTTTTGCATTTAGTCGAATATTAATATCATATAAAAGTTATTGTAGTAGAATAGTAAATTCTTGTATTTAATAGGACTGTTTTTGCATTTAGTCGAATATTAAAATCATATAAAAGTTACTGTAGTAGAATAGTAAATTCTTGTATTTAATAGGACTGCTATTATTATTTAGTGAATATTAATATAACAGAAAGGTTACTGTAATAGAAAAGTCAATTCTGGTTATTAATAGGAATGTTATTGTTAATTAGTGGAATGTTAATTTAATATAAAGGATACAGTAAGAGAAGGGTAATTTCTGGTTACTTCATAGGAATGTTATTTCTATTCAGTTGGATATTAATGTGATACAAAAGTTATAGTAATAGAAAAATAATTTCTTGTTATTTAATAAGAATACTATTGTAGTATGGAAAGTGATTTTGTTATTAATAGGAATGTTATTCTATTTAGTTGAATATTAATGTAATACAAGGTTATAGTAATAGAAAAATAATTTCTTGTTATTTAATAAGAACACTATCGTAGTATGGGAAGTGATCTTGTTATTAATAGGAATGTTATTTTTATTTAGTTGAATATTAATGTAATACAAAAGTTATGGTAATAGAAAAATAAATTCTTGTTATTTAATAGAAACACTATTGTAGTATGGGAAGTGATGTTATGATTATGATTAGGGTAATTCAATTATGACTATTAATTGATTCTCATTTACGTGGGTGGAACGATCCATTACATAATTGTATCAAGAATAATTATAACTTTTGGTCAAGTGATGGAAGCTTAAATGTTGATGGTTGATTAGTGATAATAACACATGAGATGTCATGTGTGGTGAATGTTATTAATGATGAATATCAATGTGAAGTATGGTTTAGTGTAGGCTTATGGTATTGATAAGGGTAGGGATATAGTTAAGGTAATTATTGAAGATCAATTATAAGGTGCAAGGGGTCATCCTTATACTTAGTTGGGTAGTGTAAGGGGTGATGGAAATTTAAAGTATAGTGATGATATGGGTAGGAATAAGGGATTGTTCTTGTAATTGATATCATATAAAGTGTAATTATGACGTCGTGATGGGTTATCATGGATACTACCTTATAAGAGGTCATGTGGATGTTATCTTATTGCCAGGTAAGCGAGGTAAGTGTAATGTAGTACATGATTAGTATGATATTGTATTGGTTATGGATAACATATCGCGTAACGTCCTTGAAGGTTAGTAAGGTAAGTTATTACGATTCCTCAAGCGGGGATCGCAGTTAGCTAATGGTACATTTTTAAGGCCGAGTGGTGACCCATCGTCTAATAGAAGTCCAATGGAGTAAATGGTTGTAATTGAAGTCATTAAACCTCTCTAGGGTTGGTCGATGTCGGAGTCCGTCTAACTTACGCCTTCTGTCGGGGTCGTGGTTGCCCTTGATTTTTGTGCTTGGTTCTCCTGCTTTGCATAGTAGGTTCGTGTCTAACGGGATATAGACACCTCTTGTAGCTTAGTATGTATGTCTGGGTGTAAATCCAGTGGAAGGAATCCAGTGCCGTATCAAGAGTCTCAGGCTGTTTAAAGACACAGTTCCACTCTTGCGACACGCTCTGAGCCGTATCAGTAGTCTCGGGCTGTTTAAAGGCACAGTTCCACTACTGCGACTCTACTGTTGGATTCCTTCATTCTGTGACAGTACTGTGCCTAAACCCCGGTGTCCTTTCTGCTTACCATTGCTAGTCGCATGCCTTATGTCTAGGGGCGTTTATTTCTTGTTGTCACTATGATATGTCGGGATGTCTTGATTGTGTTCGTCTTACTTGTGTCATGTTGGTTCGAGTGGCGACATAGATTCGAGGGGGTGTTTCTTCCACATGCGCGCACACCCGATAACCAACACAAAAAAAAGAAAAAAAAAAAATTGCACCCGTTAACAGAGTTGTTGTTTTAACGAGGAGGGTCGTTACATAATTGGTTTCAGTTTTTTACCTTCTCCTTGCTAATGTAAAGCCAAACTTCATCTCCAACTTGGAAACTGTGATCAACACGATGCTTTTTATGTCTTGTCTTGTAGTTGGCTTGGCTCTTTTCCAATTGTTATTGTACCATTTGATGCACCAACTGAATTTGTTCAATGAACTTATTTTCTCTATCAATGTCATAATGACCATGAATAGCAACATCCTTCCCAAAGATAAATCTAAAGGAGATTTTGGAAAATAACCAAAACATGCCTCAAATGGATATGTTTGAGTCGATGAATGCTTAGCTCAGTTATAAGCATGTCGAATGTAGTGTAGGTGCTCATCCCAAAGCTTAGGATGTTTGTTATAATAACCACAAAGAAGATGTATTATTTTTCTATTCACCACTTATGTTTGACCATTGGTTTATGGATGAAAAGTTGTGCTCTTTTTCAACTTGGTGTCCATGAGTGCCCATAAGCTTGACCAAAATTTCCCAATAAATCGAGAATATTGATCAGAAATAATAGATTTGGGCAACCCAAAATGTACCCATACATGTTGAAAGAACATTTTTTTCATTGTTCAGCTATAATATGCTTATTACAAGGCATCAAAATACACATTTTGTTGAAACGGTCAACCACAACATAAAGATAATCATGATTATTTTTAGACATAGGTAATCCTCCTACAAAGTCCATGGAAATGATTTTCCAAGGACGAGACGGAACCGGAAGTGGAGTATACAATCCTAACTTTTTGTTTCTATGCTTACTTGTAGCACATAAACATCATCCTCGTACATATCTTGAAACACTTTCATTCATTTTAGGTCAATAGCAATACATTTGCAAATTAGTCACCGTCTTACCTACACCAAAGTGGCTAGCAATAAGAGAAGAATGTGCTTCCTTTATGATGTTGACTCTTTCACCCTGTGGAATACATAGATTTCCAAGATGATACAAAAGCTTATCATGCACATGGTAATCCAATTCCTCAACTTGGTTAGAATGACACAAAGTTGCATAAACCTCTTTAAAATCAACATCTAAAGCATATTGTTCAACATAGCTCCCATGCATGGTAGAATTATGCTTAATAATAACTGAAGCACTAACAATAGGCCTAGAAAGCTTATCAGCAACTTTGTTATAAATGCCTTTCTTATACCTAATAACCAAGTGGAATTGTTGTAGGAAACTCATCCATCTGAAGTGTCTTGTTTGTTGTAGCTTTGTTTGTGATTGTAAGTATTGCAATGGTTGATGATCTGTGTGAATAATAACATCTAAAACTTGTTTCACATGCATAACATGTTCTTCACGAGATATGCTAAATATCAATATGTCATCCAAGTAGACAAGTACACTATCATCAAGAAAATGCCTTAAAACAGCATTCATAACTCTCATGAATGTAGCAGGAGAATTACAAAGCCCAAATGGTATAACCATCCATTCAAACAAACCTTTCATTTTTTTGAAAGATGTCTTCCATGTATCTCCTTCGGCAATCCTAATTTGATGATATCCACTTCTCAAGTCCAACTTAGTAAAATACTTATCATCTTTCAATTGATCAAGCAAATCATCAATTCTAGGAATAGGGTAATGATTCTTTACCGTAATCTTGTTCAAGGCTCTGAAATCTACACACATGCACCATGTACCATCTTTCTTTGGTACCAAAACAATTGGTGATCCGCATGGCGATGTGCTTGGCATGATAACCCCTTTGTCAAGCAATTCTTGGATTTGTTTTTTAATTTCAGCATTCTCCATGACTGACATCATGTACATACCAATGTTTGGAAGAGGACAATCTTGTTGCAATTGAATCTCATGTTGGATACCTCTTTTAGGAGGCAATCCTTTTGGTTCCTGAAACATCTCATCATATTCGCTAACAACCTCATATAAATCAGATTTTAACTTTGCATCACAACCTTTGAAAGCTTCTTTTTCAACATTGTCTTTGGGTTTGATCATCAAGAGTACAAATTTCTTACTAGCATTGACTAATCTCTTCATTTGGCCAACATTTAAAAGTGACAAATTCAACTTCTTTGTATGTTCTATAACAAAGTACTCAACTCCATTTTAAAAAAAACGATATTTGTTCTCATGACGATGAAAGATGTCTCTCCTATCATATAAATATGGGCTTCCCAACACAATACCACAAATATCCAATGGAATAGCATCAAGCTCTACCTCATCTATAAAGTTTGTAGTGATGGCAAATCTATGTTTACATCTTTTTGTTACATGCAATTTGGCATTGTCACATATCCAACCTAGAGGATATTGTTTAGGATAAGAAGTAGTTTCAAAATGCAATTTCTTAATTGTTTCTTCAGAAATGAGGTTTGCTTGAGAACCAGTATCAAATAGAGTATCTATCTTTGTATGTTTTGAAATAACCCTTATGTGGAAAAGCTTCATTCTTTGTTTTTCTTGTTGAGTTTCATTGAGGCTACTACTAGAAGAACTAGTACTTGCAATAGAGTCCTTACCTTGAAAACCATGGTTGTGATTTTTGTTTCATCTCCCGAATCAGATCCTAAATCATGTTGTGTAGTTGCAGCAGTCTTTGGTTTCCCTTTGTGATTGAACTTTTTGGGTCTCATTTCAGGATGAAGTTTCCAACAATGGTCTTCTTCATGGCCATCTTTGAACAGTGTTTACATGTGAGTTTTTCTCCCTCTTTTTTGACTGAAGCATTCTTCTTTCCATTTCCCTTAAATTTCATCTTTCCTTTGTCTCCATTGTAGAATGGTTTCTTGTTGCCTTCTTGAGGAGTATTCTTCCCTCTTGCTTCCAAATGAGTTGCATGTACACAAAATTCATCTATATTTGAAGGGTTAAACATGATAATTGTTTGTCTCAAGTAGCTATGCAATCATCAAATGTATTTGAGTAACGTTTCTTGAGAAAATAAATCTATACCCAAAATCAAAGCTCTTCTTCTAAATTCTTGAGTGTAGCTTTGCACATTTTTTCCTTTAGCTTGTCTAAAGTTTTTCCAATCCATGATAGTTTTCTGCATGTATGCTAATGGATACAATTGTATTTTAATTGCAACAATAAAATCATTCCAAGAGGATAAAACTTTACCATGCTTCTTCATGTCCTCTTGAGTTTTGGCTTCCCACCAAATGAGTGTTTCACTTTCCAATCTAAGAGAAGCAAGCTGAATCTTAGTTTCATCATATTGGATTCTTTGTTTCCTACAATACACTTCAATTTGATGAATCCAATTATCCAATTTCTCAACATTTACCTCTCCATTGTACATAGTCAATTCAAACTTAATATCAAGCTTAAACAAAGGAGTTTGTGGAGGAATTTTACCATGTTCCTTTGGAGAATTTGGAGATGGTTGTGAAATGGTACAAGAGGTGGAAGATGGAGGTGAAGGAGGTGGAGTATCACCATTCCTTCCATTCCCTTTTGGAGCTTTATCACCATTATCCTCATTACCTTTCAGAGGATTTGAGCTTTCACCTTGAAACCTTGCATTCATTTCCTCATATAAAACTTTCACCATCTCTGTCATATCATAAAAAAAAAATGAAATTTTCCTCTTCTGAAGTAGGAATTGCATGACTCTCCTCATGAGCCATACTTGGTGAATGCCTTCTTGAAGCTTGAGGTAAATGTGTTTTTATCCTTCTTGAAATTTGAGAACTTGGCTCTACAAGTTTCCCTTCTCCTCTTGTGAGATTCAACCTTGTAAGCATCAGAAAACAAAACACTTGGAAACAATCAAACCTTCAAAAACCTTTGCTCTGATACCAACTTGATCTGAAAATGAAAAGGTTTGTGTGTACAAATTTGCAAGTGAAATATTCATGTGTCTTAGGCAATTGGATCAAGTTGCAAGCACATAAACTTAATGAGTTTTTTACTTAAAATGAATAGCATAAACATACATAAACATCCATCAAAAATAAGCACATAACACAGCAAAATGATAAAGGAGTTCACCCCTCTCTTGGGCTACATCTCCTGGTCCAGCTTCCCATGGATCATTTTCATTATATGCTCAAAGTGTTAAAACCAGTGCTTTACAATGCTCGGAATGCAAAATAGATGGCTCCAATGGCTCCAGAATGTCCAAAAACCCCTAGCTAGGCTCTTTTTGCACCTGGTTTGGCCAACAATTGAGAAAAATACACTCCCTGGAACTTTTTCCCAATAAATTGTTGCACATGCTCGCTAAAATGCACCTCTGTGTGAATGAACCTGGCTCCGTGCATTTTCTGTGCCAAAACACAGCACGAGCACCATTCCGCAATTCGGGCGAAAATGTTGTATGGTTAGGTGGTTAGCACCTTTTCCGGCGGGCTTCCAAGTCGTATGGCCCCGTGGCCTAGCGCCGACCTAACGCCCGCACCCACCAACTTAAACTCATCCATGTCCCCGCACCATAGGTCATATGGTTTAGTGTTGAATCTCATGACCAGGGCTGGGGCTAAGCCCCGACCCTTTTTCGCCCGACGTAACCATTGTTCAAATTCAAATGCAAGTTTTAAACATATGGGTTAAGAAACATGTGGTAGGCATGCTGGTGGCCCTGCCTATGCGAAGACTTTGCCCAGGCCCGAAGGTCGCGGGTTCAACTCTGGTGGAGTCCAAACAAAACTCCTAAACAACAACAAAGGGGTGCCACGTGGCAGCCCCTGGCTAGGCCACGTGGCACCTTTCCATTCGCCTTCAAATATGCCACGAGTCAGACCAGGATTGGTCCATGTCCATGCCAACTCAACTGCCAAATCACCTACCACGTCAATTGTCCAGTCATCCTGTACGATCGTACGGTCATATGCCACGTGGCCTGTACGGACTACATAGTTAGCATTTTGCATGTTTGGAAAAGTGGACAAAACGTGATATCTCAGCCATACGGACTCTGTTTGAGCCCGTTCAAGTTGCGTTGGGATCGTGAGGACATGATCTATGCAATGAATCCATTTTAGAGCAATTTTGAGCACTTTGATTTTTGAGCATTTTTTTTATCCCCTAGATCACCCAATGAGGAGATGTCCAAGAAATCCATCTCATTTTGGATATACCTATATAGGCCATTATGATACTTCAAAACCAGGTTCCACTTGGAGTCTTTGATGGCTAACTTTGAGCACAAGGTATGAAATATATTGGTATATTTTGGCATTGTTTGGTCTTTCTCCTAACACAAAGTCGTCATCTCATATATTGATCATCATAACTTCCAACATGGTAGAACTCCTCCTTGAGGGCATCCGCAAAGGCCTCCCAGGTGGGTTCTTTGTTGAATGGCGTAGATTCATCCACGGTGTGCCTCTCTCGGTAACCTTCACACCAAGATTTGACACGGGGAAGGGATTTAAGGAGCATGAAGGTGATATTTTCTCCATCGAAAAAAATTTGGACAGTGTAATAACCTTCTAGTAGATTCAACTATTTCTCTAGAGCATGTGCATCTATCTAGCCTTCAAATAAGGGGATATCAAAATTAACTTGTACCTTGAAGGGCGTCGGACCTCCAAAATGGTTTCTTGTCGAATATGCCTCGGCTGCCATCGGTAGTCATCGAAGAATCTAAGAAAAATAGTCCATCATCTCATTCCTCTATCACGCAAGGGCTTCCTTGAGCAACAAATTGAAAGGATCTCCTACTTCTTCATCTCTCTTTTCTTTCACCATGGGAGGTTTCTTGGGCTAGCGAGAGCAGTTGTCCCGAAGCAAAACTAGCTCAAGACCCAACTCTCTATACCCTAACCTCGTCGAGGACATGCACTAAGAAATAGCAAGGAACAGACTGCTCTAGTACCACTAATCCAGATTATATTGAGAACGAAATGAGATATAAACCAAACTATAGCGAAGAACACATAAATACAGTGAAAGCCGAATTCTATCAATGAATAAAATAATAGAATTTTGTAGAACACAAACTCGCTATATTGGTGGTAACTTATCTGTAAAGAGAAAGAGATGTTGACTACACTCAATTGCAACAAGAATTACATCACACTCCATTTCATACTCAAATGACCTCCTTCATCTCGATTATATATGAAAGAGTGAGAGGAGAATAATTCCCATGATGTTGTGGGATAAATTGGTTTAAATTTACAAAATGCCATAGGCATGTAAAACACTAAGACTTTGTGATAGGTCACCCATCTTAGTAGTACTCTAGCCCAAGCACGCTTAACTGCAAAGTTCTAATGAGATCTGATGCATTAACACTATAGGCATGTACATACGACCACCACGCAATCATTACATGACGGTTGTAATTAACAAATGGAGATGGCATTACATTACATTTCCCCTAAATGACAACATCAAAAGGGTGAATATCATGGTTTATCAAAACCACGGGCTTGAAAACATTAATTCAGTGGAAAAGGTGGATGGCCATCGAGATCCACATGGATCAGTGATTCATTTTGACAATCTCTAGGACAATGCAACTATTGGCTTTCTATGTATCCTCCTCTCTTGGAAAGCAAAAATCCCTTTGAAAATAAAGGTTAAGGAAGAAATAGGGAGAGTTGGGGAAATGAATAAGCCAAGAGGCACGACCTTTCACTTCCCATTCCTCAACCCATTTTCTCATATTCTAATTTTCCTATTTCATATAATTTTCATTTATGCTTTTATTTTTCTTCTCATTTTTGTCATATTCAACTTTTACATTACACCAATTTACATAATTTTCTCATCTTCATAAATCCTCAAATCTCTCTTATATGTAATGAATCCTAGTCATTCGTTAATTTACATCCATTTTAGATCAACTAAAAACAACTTTGATAACATTGAAAATTATCACATGTAAAATCATCAAAGATTTAATAATTAACTTGGAAAGTATGTACATTTTTTATAATAATTAATATATGAGTAACTAAACTTACCAAAAAACAACTATTACATATCATAGAAAAAAATCCATTAAAGTTAAAAAACTCAATATTTCATTAAAGTTAACTTTTGAATGAGAAACTTATAAGTTCTTAACATGTATCATCATTTATTTTCCAGAAAAAAATCTTATATTTTATCAATAAAATAAATCACTTTTTTCAACATCTATCATATTCTAACATGTATAATTAGTTTTCCAAGTTTTTTTTATATGTTTTATTCCATAAAATAGATAGCACATTTTCAACATCATATTTTATAAAACACAATTCATAGTAAAAACTCAATATTTATGTTAAAATATTTTTGAAAATTTAAATATATTTTTTATAAATTAATAAAAATAAAACTTAAATCTATTTTTTAATTAACATAATTTAATATGAATAATTATTAAATAAAAATAAATAGCTAATTAAAAATTTTAATTTATGTATCTTATCAATTTTATTATTAATAAATAATATTAAATAAAAATAAACAAATAATTAAAAATTTTAATTTATATAATTTGTAAAACTCATAATATTATTAATTAAAAATAAAAAATGATTAAGAATTTTTAAAAATATAATTTGTCACGCTTATCATTTTAATAATGCAAGGTAAGAATGAAACCCTATACACATTATTTGTTTACTTTTTATTTAATAAATATTATTAAATAAAAGTAAATAAATAATTAAAAATTTCAAATTATATAAATTGTAAAATTTATAATATTATTAATTAAAAATAAACAAATATATTTATTAAATAAAAGTAAATAAATAATTAAAAATTTCAAATTATATAAATTGTAAAATTTATAATATGATTAATTAAAAATAAACAAATGATTGAGAATTTTTTTACCTGTCACACTGATCATTTTAATATTGCAAATATCATATGTTTTGAAATTTATGATAATGCAACTTAAGAATGAAACTCTTCTCATATTTTTATATAAATAAAAATGTAAAGAATATCATATGTGGCAATTTATGATGGATAAATGAAATTAATTTTAAAAAAATGTAATTATAACCATTTTTATTGTATAAAGAGATGAGAGTCCATGCATAATTAATAAATACAATGTAAATTTATTAATAATTAGGGAGTGTTTATTTACTCTAAATGCACATTAAATAGAATGTTCAACTTTGTACATAGAAAAATTACAATGCAAATTTATTAATAATTTGGGAGTCTTTATTCACTCTAAATGCACATGTTCAACTTTGTTACATATTGATTATTTAGGGAACTTGTACATTCCATAAAATTGTTGTGGTTTGATAGTAGGGATCACCCAATTTCTAGCTCTCTTCCATATGATGAACATAGTGATAACTCCTCCAAATCCAATCCCCAGTCCCATCCCTAATGCTGTTAATGATATATTTTCATTCACATGTTTCAACCATCCCACTTTATTTCCACTCTTGTCACCATTAATACCTCTCATTGGCCCACTAACAACTTTCACTTGGCATGGTGGCAAAGGAAGTCCACATAAACATTTATTTCTTTCAAATGAACTTTTGCTGAATGTACTAAATTGGGTTCCTTTTGGGATTGGCCCACATAAGTTGTTTGAAGAAACATTAAAAACACCCAACCCAAACAATTGAGAGAGCTCTTGAGGAATCCTTCCAGTCAAATTATTCTTGTCCAAGTCCAACTGTTCCAAAGTAGAAATGTTACTAAGTGATGGAGGGATTTGCCCTTCTAATTGGTTTTTAGATAAATTCAGCAGTCGCATCCCACTTAGACTTCCAATGCTTGTAGGAATTTCCCCTGTAAGATGATTGCTAGACAAATCAAGTATAGTGTTTGTAGAAAGCACATATCTCAAAGTAGACTCGGATCCTTTCATTTGCAATGTAAGATCCTCATATAATACATCAATACCCAGATCTGAAGATGAATTAACTCTAAATCCGTTGAGCCTCTCAAGATTAGAAGGTATTCTTCCATTGAAGTTATTGTTGGATAAATCCAACACTTGCAAACTAGTAAAAGTTGTTATCCATTCAGGAACACTACCTTGTAAATTATTATAACCAAGGCTTAACACTTTTAACATATTGAACTTTATCAAGTAGGTAGGGAGTTCACCTGTAAATCCATTTTTCCTTAAATCCAATAACTGAAGTTGAGTATTATTGGACAAAGATAGCGGTAAAGTTCCAGACAAAAGATTAGAACTAGCTGAGAAAATCTCCATAGAAGAAGGAAGGTTTAAATCTCCATTGAGTAAGTTATGAGAAACTTTCAACCTTTGCAGAGAAGTACAATTACTTATACTTTTAGGAATCGATGCTTCAAAGTTGTTTTCTGATATATCTAAATAAATAAGTGAAACCAAACCACCAATACTATCAGGAATGCTTCCAGAAATGTTGTTACTATATATTGTTAAAGTATCGAGAGACTTTAGCTTGCCTATGGATTTGGGAATTTTACCTTTGAAATTGTTTGCATGTAGGTAAAGGTATTGAAGGTTGCTCCCATTTCCAATGTTCTCCGGCATGCTACCACTGAGGTGATTTGAACTAAGATCCAGGTACCAGAGGGGAAGCTGAAAAAGACTCGATGGCAGCGACCCCTGAATTCTGTTTCTTTTTAATTCTAAAAAGAGAAGATTGCTGCAATTTCCTATTTCAGAAGGGATAGGCCCTGAAATATTACCCTGAATATTATCAAGAATATCCGCATCCTGTAGCCCGGTAGAACGTGACGGCGATAATGACAATACACTGAGCTTTTTCAAATTACCCAATTGGGATGGTATACTCCCTGAGAAACTATTGTTTCCCAAATATAAAATCCGGAGAGACGAGCAGTTCCCCAAAGAGGGAGGAATAGAGCCCTCTAATCTGTTGGACTCTAGATCGACGTACTCCAGTTTATGCAGCAACCCCAGCTCCACTGGAATTCTTCCTGTCAAGTGATTCCTATAAAAGTAGATGGACGATAGCCGAGTACAGTTGCCGAGAGATGGAGGTATCTCACCACTTAATGAATTGTATGATGAGTCAATTTCAGATAGAAGTGTCATCCGACGAAATACGGAAGGGATTGCACCACTGAGATTGTTGTTTCGGATCAACAGCTTTCGGAGAGATGTGCAGTTTCCGAGAGAATTTGGAATACCTCCGCTCAGAGCATTTAAATACAAGCCGAGATGTTCCAACTTGATTAAACGACCCAATTCTGTTGGTATCATCCCTGTCAAACTGTTACCGGAAAGATCGATCGATCGAAGCTGTGTGCAATTAAACAATGTTCTGGGAATAGGACCGAACAGACCGAACAGACCGAACTGCCCATTAGAGCTGAGGTCAAGTTTTCTCAGCGCTCTAACCTGCCCAATCTCTGGTGGAATTCTTCCTGTCAAAGAATTTCCAGAAAGATCCAAGATGCGCAATAACGAGAGGCTGCCCAGAGATGGCGAAACGGTACCAGATAATCCTGATTGGGGAAGGATTATCGCGACCACTCGTTCAGTGTTTCGTTTACACCGAATTCCATTCCAGGAGCACATGCTGTTTGAGTTATGAGCCGTCCAGTTGGACAACAATCCATCACTATCGTATGTGATAGCTTTTCTGAAGGCCAAAAGAGCCTCCACGTCCCTTTTATGACGATCGGCCATTGATGTTTGGAATTGCTGAGCTTTCTCCAACATATTACGTCCATTCAAATCATCAGAATCATCCCGGTGAAGAGAATTTGACCCACCCATATGGTCAGTGGCCGCTGCTATTGCGAATGCCATTGCAAACAACAAAAGCATCGCAACACTTCGACTGTTCATGATTTTTCTCCCTCTCACTCCAATGTAATTCAAAGCTTGTGAGTTGTGAATTTTGTTATGCATTATTAATATATAAACGTGACAATGCCGTCTCGTGTAAAGTACTGTGGAGGATGCCGTGTGAGTTGGGAAAACGTGTGGGGGCATGCCGTGTAAATTCAGAAAGGAGTAAACTAATTAGGGAGAATATTTTTGGCCAGATTTTCAGTTAGCTTGAGTTTGGTATGGATCGAAGTTTCATGTATTTGAGAATTTTACTTTAAAGGTTTTATTTCATTTTAAATCAATTCAGATGTTCACAAAATCGATTAGACTTTTAAGTCGATCAAAAATTTAAAACTGAGAATTTTACTTTAAAGGTTTTATTTCATTTTAAATCAATTCAGATGTTCACAAAATCGATTAGACTTTTAAGTCGATCAAAAATTTAAAACTGCAGAAAAACATACCCAAAAAATAACTCCAATTGGAAAATTGCCCAAAATTAGCACACTCCAATTGGAAAATTGCAAGGCCATAGCAGAGAAAATCCATTTGAAGAGACGGGCAGAATTGAGTGGGACATAAAGTTGAAAAAGATACATGAATTCAAAACAATTTACTGAAATTTTGTTTTTAGTGGGGTCACTTTAAAGAAAAGTATCAAAACTGGCTGGAGGCAAAGAAAGCGAGGGCTAAGACAAATTTGCCATAAATATATGGCACGGAAATTTGATGTAACGTGGTTACAGTGAACAATAAGTTGGACTGTGGGTCGTGACACGAGCATTGAATGGGACGAAGTTCAGAGAATTATAAAATTCAAAATAAATTATTGAAATTTGACTTTTCATACAATTTTTTGGGTGTAGGCTTTGTAAATTGGGAAATTAATACCGTGAATTTAAAAATAAATTATTTTTATTTTTATAATAAACGTGACAATACAGCACCTCTCTCGTCCCGTGTAAAGTACTGTGGAGGATGCCTTGTGAGTTGGGAAAGCGTGTGGGGCATGCCGTGTAAATTGGGAAATTGCGAGGCGATAGCAGAGAAAATCCATTTGAAGAGACGGGCAATATTGAGTGGGACATAAAGTATCAAGGAAAAGTAGCCATTTAGTGAAATTTAGTTTTTAGTGGGGTGACTTTAAGGAAGAGTATCAAAACTGGCAGGCGGCAAAGAAAGCGAGGGCGAAGACAAATTTTCAGTTAATATATGGCAAGGAAAGTGTGGGTCGTGACACGAGCATTGAATGGGACAGAGTTGAGAAAGCTATAAAATTCAATTTCTTAGTATTTGGCATGTGTTTAATTTTTTCAAGTATTTTCTGGTGACCTTCTTGAATCTTGTTTTTTTCTTCTTTTGAAATTGGAATGTCATTTCATTTGTCAAATTATGATATTATTTTTCAATTTTTGATTACTTTTTTTATTTTATCTCATCAATATTTAGGGATTGATTCAGATTTATGAGCGGAATGAAATGAACACACAAATCTATAACATTAATACAGATATACACAGAACAATAACATTGATAAAGTGGAACTTAACTTCTATTCAATAAAGACAATTGTTGAAATTGTGAAATGCATAATGAAACAATCTTGCTCGACTAGTGGTAGCTAATCTCTGAGAAGAGATGTGGTGGCTATGCGCATTCGCCTGAGCACATTACAATGAGGCCTCCGGGCCTTTTTAGAATCAAGAAGTAAACATAAAACCCCAGACATCCAAAAACCTAACCCTAAGAGATGAAGCGCCAAAAGTCATGATGCGTAAGTTGGTACATCAACTTCCCGAGTTCGTAACTTTTTCATACAATCTTCGTTTTAGGTACACGATAGCTCGTTGGAAAGGTCTATCTGAGGGCTACACATTATGTCATCACATTCAACTTCAATTTATAGTGTCACTATAGCAGGTCCAAAAAATGTATCTAGGGCCTCAAAACAGCCCCGAAAGTTTAGAACCCAAAAAAGCTAGAAAAAAAACTACCAAGATAGAAACTGTAACTGCCAAAATCAAAGTTGTATGTAAGCCAAAAAGAAGAGGTGGGTGGCCACCGATATCCACCTAGATCAATCCTCCCTCCTTAGGAAGCAATGATCTCCATTTTGTTGACTTCCCCCATCAGATGAAGAAATTTCCACTGAATTTAGCCCCGGGTGAGCCACTTGCCTTGGTGTAGGAGTGCCTTGGTGTAGGAGCTGCCCTGTTTGACAACACAATAAAGCTGAAACTTATGTTGGCAAGTGCCCTTGACCCGTGTGTCCACGACATGATCAGTGCATGCATGTTTCATGCAGTCAGGGTTGAGCTCTGTCGGTGTCAACTATTTTGCTATCTCTGAGGTGTCTAATAAGAGTGGAAAGTATGGACGAAGGAAGTCCACATTAAACACTGGGTGGAAGCCAAGGAAGGGGGGGGTGTTGATCTCAAAAGAATTGTCACCCATAGCGTTGGTGGTGGTGTAAGGTCCATAGCGGAGTGGACGAAGCTTCCAATGGGGTCTTGTAAAGCGTTCTTTCTGCAAGTGCAACCAAACTTTATCTCTCATTTGAAACTTGTGTGGCACCCGATGTTGATCAAGGCCCTACTTGTACTTGGCATTGGACTTCTGCAAAATATCCTAAACTTGTTGGTGGATGTGTTGGATTCATTCAATGAACTGGGTGGCTTTGTCGGCTTCGGTTTGTGCATGGTACGATTCTACCTGTGTGGACGCAAGGGGTAGTGCAACATCCATGGGACCCAATGGTTGAAATATCAACTCCACCTGAAAGGGGCTATGGTTGATTGAACTATGTATGGCTCTCTTGTAATTGTGTTGAACATAGGAAAGACACTCATCCCATGTGCGCAGATTCTTGGAATTGTACATGCGGAAGATATGCACGATCATCCTGTTGACGACCTCAGTTTGGTCATCCGTTTGGGGGTGGAAGGTCGTGGATTTGGTGACCTTGGTGTCCAACCGTGACCAGAGTCTCAGCTAGAATGTGTTGAGGAACTGAATGTCCCTATCTGAGACAATGGTTTGTGGTATCCAAAAATATACCCACACTCGTTTGAAGAAGAGCTTGGCAATGACCTTTGTTGTGATGCTCTTCTTGCAGGCGACCAGAATCACAATCTTGGAAAATCGATCAACAACCATGAAAATACAATCGTTTCCCTGCTTGGTTGAAGGAAGGCCCGACATGTAGTCCATCAAGATGGATTCCCAGGGCCTGTTGGGAGTAGGTAAAGGGGTGTACATGCCTTGTTTCTTGACAACCCGTTTGGAAATGTTGCAAGTCGTGCATAACTTGATATACTTGCTGGCATCCTATCGGAGTTTCGACCAATAAAAATGTTTTTGAAACACTGCCACTGTCTTTTCTACGTCGAAGTGTCCTGCCACCTAACTATAGTGAGCTTCCCAAATCAGTTTCGCTCGCTCGATTGATGGAACGATGAGATGGCCCAGATGGCACAACAACCCATCCTGTAGATGAAAATCAGTGACAGTTGTGTTTGTGCCTATCATATGGTAGGTAGTGGCGAAGTCAGGATCTTTCTCGTAGAGTTGGGGCCATCCGGAGGTCTCATGTTCGTAGGAGTGTAGCACCATGGTTAGTTATGCAACTGGAGGTCGGCTGAGGCAATCAACGACACGGTTGGTGCTCCCTATATTATACTTGATCTTGAGAAGGAACTATTGCAAGTATGCGGACCACTTCTGATGGCAGTCATTCTGCAATTTTCCTTTAGTCTGCATGAACTACAAAGGCTTATGATCAGTGTGGATGATTGTCTCCTTCCTGAGAATGTAATTCATCCACTGGCGACAGGGTTGTATAATGGAATACATTTCTTTGTCATAATTAGGGTACTTACGGATGATATCTGATAGTGTCTCACTATGATAGGCCACTGGATGTCCATGCTGAGTGAGAACTGTGCCCACAACATAATCTGAAACATTTGTCTCCATCTCAAAAAGTTTTTGCAAGTCAGGTAACAAGAGCACCGGGGTTGAGCACAAGCATTGCTTCAAATCATTGAATGCTTTATGTTGCGACTAGCCCCACACGAATTTTTCCTTGCCACTGCCCCTAGTCACTTGGCTAAGGGTCCATGAAATGTGGGAGAATCCCAGCATGAACCTGCGATAGAAATTGGCAAGGCCTAAGAAGCTTCGAAGCTCGGTGGGTGTGGCCAGGTTTGGCCAGCCACGGATGACCTAGATCTTTGTTGAATAGACATGCACCCCATGCCCATCAACAATGTAGCCTAAGTATTGGACCATGTTCATGTCGAAGGAGAATTTTTCAAAATTTGCATATATCTTTTGTTGACACAGAGTGTGCAAAACCTGCTGAACATGTTGCAAGTGTTCCACCCAAGTATTCGGCCTATCCTCTAGGCTCATCTGGCTCTGTTCACTCATCATCTTCTTCATTCATTTGTTGCGGTGTTCTTAAGACAAGCTACTATGTAGGGTTTTCTCTGCGGTAGTGTTATGTGCTTCTCCCTCGGGTCGACATCCATTGCCTCTATTGTCGGATCTTGTTCTTCTACCATCATGGGAGTAACTAGTTATGTGACTCGAGATGGGATTTCATCCACATCTACCAATCCTTCTAGTTGATTAGGGTTTGTTGCTCCGACTACTTGCTCCTGTGGAGATCTTGTGGTGCTATGTGTTTTCCTTGTGATGTGACTGGGAGCTCCATTCTTCAGTAGCGCCATTATACTAAATCATTAAAATACTCCTATGAATCTTCGTTGAATACTTCTGAAATACGTGCTCACACTAAGTTTTCACTCCTTAGCTCGTGTTTTCTCAATGTCATAATGAGTCTTTATATGCATTATTCCTGCTTTTATAAGTCTTGTCATAAATGTTCTATCATGATGTACTTTTCCAATCACCGGTTTTCCTCTTTCCAACCGTTTTCTGTCTTGGTTCACTACATTCATGTCTTGTCACCTTTTTCTGGTGCACATTTTGATCTTGTTATAACACCCCTATTTCCCCCAACTTGTAATTCATCATTAATTAGGATTACCATGTTGTGGCATGGGAACAGTGTAAATGTATTATTGTTTGAATTGTCAATAACTGACAGTGGGTTTGAATCCTTGAAAGTATTATCCATGATATCACTAGAGGAAAGAATGTGAAAACTATAAGAGATCAATTAATAAGAAAATGACTAGTGGTTGAACCATCAACTACCCCATGAATGGAAACATCGTCTAGCTGCAGAAGGTCAGCCCGAAGTACCACAGGGTCTTGCAGACCCAGATGGACCCGGGTATCCTTCTGACAGAAGGAACATGATATGAGGGATGTGCGTGCAAGGCACACCAAAGAATAAAAAGAACAATGGAGAATGTGAGGAACATTATTAAGCCAACAGAGAACGAGCCGAAGGCCACGAGTTGATGTTGAGGAAGCATCTGATAAACCTCGTCGAGGCCGTGACAGAGAGAGAGATCTCTGAGCGTATGAGGAGAACGCGACCTGAGCATAAGGTCGCGAGCTTGATGTTGAGGAAGCATATGATAAACCTCGCAGAAGATTCGAAAGAGAAAGGATCGATAAGAATTGGCATAAATTCCCTGGTGATATCATGGCTTGGAACGGGGGTGACCAGAGCGCTAAGAATGAATTCCTATGAGCCTATGGTTGGGTTGAAGGACAAACACCCATAGTTAGTTAGTTGGCTACCACCTGTAATAGATAAGTAATCTCACATCTTGTGTATTTAAGTGGTAACTATGAATTAAAGTTGGATATCCTATGAATGTTGCAGGGAGGGACATGTTTTCTTAATGATTATATTGTATCCTTTCAATTCTATCTAATTGTGTATTTAAGAAAATAATAAATTCTCTGGCCTGTACATGTAAATGTGTGAGCCCTGTGGTGGTTCAAGTTAAAATCAATGAACTGTGAATTGTTGACTTTGGGCATAGCCTCACGTGTGCATGCCAACACTCCCAGTCGTTCTGAAGGAAGGGGTCAGTCAAGCTCAGGAGAGGTAGTGCATGTGTGCAAAGAGCCTCTGTGAGACGGGCAGAGATCGAGAACCCCCCCTTTAAGTTCTAGAGTTGATAGATGAGCGCAAGAGGTGCGCAGAGGATTTCTCTTTGCGTTAAGTTCAGGAGAATTAGCGAAAAATACTTAATTATTTAAGGAGCTGACAGAACTCAGGTATAATAGTGAATTTCAAGCCCCTAAAGGAGAGATCCTTTCATTTAAAAGACAAATGGATGAGATTAGTTCGGGAGGAGCCGAAGTTCTTCACGATCATCGGATCTGGAGAAGGAACATGGACGTTAACCCTTCGAGCCCTTCGGGCTTCGCGAGTTCAACAAATTGAGCATATTTGTTGCATAGGAGGCGAATCCCCCGAAGTCCCGAAGTAAATCTGGCATCATAGATATGTAGATTCCTGGGAACTATCTCGACCATCGGATCTATGATATAGTCAGCCCAGTGTTGACCACTTCGAGAGGACAGAGGTTTGGTAACACTAAACCCCCCCGAAGTCCCGAAGTTGATGTGGAATATGGATCTAAGGATCCTTCAGAATCCCTCACGACCGTTCAATCATGGGGACGCGAGTATTAACGTCGAGATCATGTGGGAGCCCATGTGTCAAGTGACAAGGTTGCCAGGTATCCCTCTTGGAGTGGCATGCACTGGGACCCAAGGGACCCTTAAACGGAAGTTACGAGATGTAAATCTCTGGGGTCATGTAGATACCCTCGAACCATCAGATTGAGGTCGTGGTCAACCCGACACTGACAAACTCCGGGAGAAAAGAGGAGCTTGCATCGTAAAACTCCCGAAGAGATAAAGTAGATCTGAGCTGTCCAAGCCAACGGGATAGGTGTCATCAGATCCTGCACTCCGGAGAGAAGTCACTCTGGAAGGACCAAAGTGTGAAGGCATAAGGATTTTCGAAGGCCGGAGACTCGAGGTCATCCCAGTTGTCCATTGGAAGGGATGCATGGCAAAAGATATTCTATTTTGGAGGAAGTCACTCCGAGAGAAAAGGGGATGTGTTGGACAAGAACTCCCGAAGGCCGGAGAGCCGGAGTTCATCTGAGTTATCCGACAACTGAGGACACGTGTCAGAATATATTCCATTTCGAAATATAGCCACTTCGGAGGAAAGTGGGATCACGTGAGTTAAGAACTCCCGAACGCCGAAGTCCCGAAGTAGATTATAACTGTTGATCACAAGGGACACGTGGCGCTTGATCTGTAACTCTGGGTACGCAATTACTTCAGGGAGAAAAGCCTTTGGAGTATTCAAAATTTTCGAACGTCGAAGTCCCGAAGTGAATCAGGGCCCTCAAAATCTCTAAGGACACGCGGCGTCATATTATGAACTTCAAATATTTTCCACTCCGGAGGGTTCGCGTGGTGGTTGTCTTGGCGCTCATTATCTTGGCATATGGTCATAGCTTGCGGTCATATGCGAGTATAGATGGATGGAAGAACCTGAAGAACTTGGGAGAGATTACCTGCCAGCTCTGAGCTCGGTTCGGAGCATGGAAACCGTGGTCAGAAAGCTTTGGAAGAGCATAATGGGATAGAAACCCTAAATGGGGGTTTTGATTCTCTAATTTAGGTTACACATGGCGAGTGGTAAGAAAGCTTGTTATGTTAGATACTTAAAAAGAAACAAAACCATGGAGGCAAATCAACTTTCCAAAGGAGAGCGAAAACCATTTAACATTGTACCAAGAAGACTCCTTATGTCACTTCAACTATTCTTACTATTGGCCTTTTTGAATTAATTTTAAAGTTAATCAAAGATATTATGAAAACCATATTATAAGCACAATGTTAGTAAATTTGAAAGTGTTAATGAGTATGCATGAGGCATCAACTTAAAGGTGAAACTAGTTTCTATATACAGGACTTCTAGACAAGGTCAAATATCTGATTAAGGGTATTAATGGCATACAAATTTTTTCCCCTCTCGATAGATGATAGATCTAGATTTAAGACGGATATATATATATATATATATATTGACGCAGAAATTGAAATATTTTATTTATGGCCCACATTGAAATAACTTTTGTGTTATTAATATTTTTCTAAATTCCATGTGTCAACTCCATGTTGAACATGGAAGGTATTACACATCTCCCTCATACTGAGGAACACACCATTCAAATGTTTTAACCACCACCATAGATCCATATTAAGTCCACATGTATCATGCATAGAGATTGATCAAATCCCTTGAGGTGCAAATATTTACTTAATATTTTTAATTTTAAAAAAGATATCACCTCAATGAACTTGATCCCTCTCCCTACCTGATAGATATGGAGTTAGCATGGTTCTACAATATATATATATATATATCTTAACTTCAGATCTATCATGCATCTAGATGGATCAAATCTCTTGAGGTGAAAATATTTACTCAAGTTTTTTAATTTAAAAAAAAGATATCACCTCAATGAACTTGATATCTCTTAGTCCATGATAGATCCAGAGTTAATATGGTTCTACATTGGCTCTTAATACACACACACACACACACACAACGATTTGAACTCCACGTTGAGCATGGAAGGAATCACACATCTCCCTCATATTCTAGATCTATGATGTGTCCAAAGGGATCAAATCCATCAATGTGCACAACTTTCCTCAATTTTAGATCTAAAATTAGTCTCAATGCATTTTAGATCTAAAAATTAACATAGATCCATGCTGGTTCTTAATCCATGTTCAACACTAAAAGAATTACACATCTCCCTCATACCAAGCAACATATCATTGAAATGTTTTAACCATAATATATTGTGTACTTTCCATTACCTTTATATAAGAATAATAATCTAATTTTAAGGTCAAGTCCAAGCTAGACACTAAATTGGTGTATGAGACTCCTTTTTTGGAAGACAAGAAACCCCCTCCATGCATATTAATTACTATATACATAATACATATTAATTACTTTATAATTTAATAATTTATACTTAATACTTAAGTATAATATATACTAAATATAAGCTTAGTGTATTAATTTTTACTTACATTATTAATTAATAAACTATATACAACTTAGTATATTAGATTTTACTTACATTATTAATTAATATATTATATTGTTACTATTTAATAATATATTAATACTTAATAATCTAATACTTAGTATCTTTAAAATAGTATATATTAAATTTTAGCTTAAACATTAACAAACAACATTTCTACAAATTAAATTATAGTGTTCAATTCATTACCATATCTAAACTTAGTATATATTATAGGGATTTATTATGATATATGATTATATCATACCATAGGGTTCCAATTTAAGGTTTATAACATTTTATCATCTTATGTTTAGGTTTTTTTTAGGTTTTTAATTCAATCGATCAAAAATTATTTCACATCTTGTGTATTTATGTATTTATGGTGAAGATTTGCAACTCTAACCTTTCACAATTGGTCCTGAAGATGAATTCAGTTTAAGAATTCGAAATATCAAAAAAGAAATGGCTTTAATTGTGAGTAATCCAAAATACCTCTCAAAAATTCCTCAGCACAAAAATCTAAAAACAGTAATCAGAGGAATACTTATTACTCTGAAAAAAGAATTTGTGTTATTAAAAATACATGTTATTGTAAAAGAATATTGAGAAGTTTGATGGAGTCATACTCTCCCAACTATATCTTCTTTACCACCTCATCTAACTCTATAACTCTAGAGTATAACTCGGCTTTTTATCTATTAGATATGAAGTGTCAGCTCAATAATATAAAAATACAAAAGTTGGTGAGACAACTTTCAATTCATAATATGGAAAATATTTTATGAACAACTTCAGTTATAAAATTCTAGGTAGAGATATGACTTTTTATTTTGATGCTTTCAATTATATGTTACACGTGAGAAAAGGTTAAAGGGCATCCAAAATGTTTATCTTGGGTGATAATTTTGATACAATTTTGGTGTTTTTGTTTTTTTTTGTTTTTTTTGTTTTTTCTTTCTGATGGAATTTTGGTGTTTTTTTGGAATAGGTTTAATGGAATTTTGGTGTTTTTTTGGATAAGTTTAATGAAATTTTGGTGAATTTCTCTTCTCGATCATATTGTTATCATAATTATAATTTGGTTTACGGTGAAATGATATTTATGGTTTTGTTTATTTTTTGGATTCATCTTTTTAATTTTTTTTTACAAGTATTATATTGATTTTTAGGGATGATATAGAAAGATAAGTACAAATAATTACATACTTTCTATTATTATTATATATGCAAATCCAAAAACAATATATTTATATAAGTGTTCTCAAATTCAATTTATTTCAAACTTAGAGAGAGTTTGAGGAAATATCTGAACAATCTTCAACAAATTCAAACTAATTCTAATGTAAACATTAATTCTAATAGATACCATTTCATTTAAGTTTGAATCATGCAAGTCCCAAGAGTTAGCTCAGTTGACAAAATGTACACACTCTCTTGGTTTGAGGAGAGGTTACTAGTTCAAGCCTAACTAAAATCCTTGGAATTGAAATTTAACACCTCATATCATCTACAAAGTAAAATGTCTTTTAATATGATAAATATTTTTCAATCGAGTTGTCATTGTCACACTGTGGAATTCGTGGAATTCAAACCGGAACCTTGTGGAGATCGATAGTAGAGGCTGAGTGTCATGGTTGTGAGATCGAATTGGAATAAGAGATTATCCTTCATCTGAAAAGTCCCAATCACAATCGATGCCACTGGATCTTCCCCTGCGTCAACAAAACCTAGACAGAATACATTACCGTTACTGTTGACCTGAAACATGGAATTGACGGTCCCCCAAACAGCACTGTTGCCCTGTAGCGCGAGGTCGATCGTTGGCGACGAGTACGCCACTTGCTGCCTGAAAGTGTCGGTGTACGATGCGCCGCTCAAATCAAAACACGCACCGAAAGGGACCACGGAGGCAACGCGCGAGATATTTATTCGCCTAGCTGAGCTGGTGTAGACGTCCACGAGGGAGTTGTAGATGGGGGTGGCCAGTTGCGTGTATGGCACTAATGTGCTCAGCCTGGTGCCGCCACGTCCCTTCGCGTCGATTCGCAACCTCTCCGGGTCAACCGGCACGTGGATACCGCCGACTTCGATTCTCTGCACGCCGATATAAAAGGCGCTGGTGTAGATGGGATTCTTGATCAAGGGAGTCCGGAAGAGAATCGTGGATTCGTTTCCGCCAAGGGCTATCCGGTCGTCACCAAAGTAGAGTACTCCCGGTGCATAGTCACTTGGCAGACACATAACGAAATTTCGGTCAAACCCCGCTCCAGCGGACAGCTGAGCTGGCAGTGCCAACGTGGACGAGCTCATCCCGGCGACTCCAGCCGTTCCCGGAGGCAAATCGGAGAGATCTCCTTGAGAAGCGCAAGCGAAGATCAGGCGGGGAATCCGGACAAGAGGGCCTGGATTCGAACCGTTGCTGCTGCGAAGCGCCGCAAGGTCCTGCGCGAGTTCGAAACTATGGCTACGTCGGCCGGGCACGACGCAAGTGTCGTTGTTGCAGCCGGGGGCACGGGGGCCATGACAGGTGCCGCAGCGCGAATTCTGATACGACTTGCACAGTTGCGCACTGCAGGCGACCGGGCTGTAAGTAGAAGATTTGTAGCTTTTCTTGTCGCACCTTACCCACATGTAGTCCTGCTCGATGTCTAGCACTAAACGCTGGACCTGCACAGGTGTTCTCTGCCGGATTTCGATGGTGTAGAGCAGCGTCGCGGGGTCTTGGCTGATCTGCGTGGCGAGGGCCCTCGGGCTCCTCTGGGACGCATTTGCAGACAATTGACAGAAGCAGACGATGGCGGTGGCGATCAAGACGAGACGGAGATGGAGCGACGCCATTAGGTCGATTTGGTAGAGCCGGTGATATTGAGATGGATATATAGAGGCAGAAGAGGGGAGAATTCGATGCCTGGCTCGCCGTGACATGTAAGGCCGTCAATATTGACTTCAAACACAGATATGACACACGAAAAGTACGACTCTATCTTTAACATTGTGATTAAACACACAAGTCACCATTTTGTTGACGCGGTGTTCAAGTGAACCGGGTCTAGAATACACCGAAATTAAATCTCGACTTTCATGCACTGAAATAACAATAAAATCAAATACACTGTAATTACGCGGAAGGTGTTCTTTTTAGGGGAGTTCTCTCTAGTTTTTTCGTACTCTGTCTATATCCTTATGGATATATGACAATGTATCATCTAAATCTAGGAATGGTGAGATTATTGGCTAGATGTCGATCCTTTGTGGATAGCCATTGCTCACATTCTAATAACTGCTATTGGTACATTACATTATTAGCTGAGATACATTAATTTGAGATACATTAATTTCTTTGATGTAATAGTTAAGACAAGTCATGATAGCACTCAACCCACAATAGGCAACAAGTCTATTTACTCAACCATTTTACTAATAAGTCATGTGATCTAATCATTAATAAGTTGGTTATGTGATTTATTCAATTTTTATATATACACACTGTTCAATTCAATGGAAGATATATCTTTACATTATCGATGCTTTGTCTTTTTTATGAAACCTTTATTCTCCTGAGCTTTTGCATTCCTTTCGATCTCTCTCAATCAATTTGAATATCATCCCGTCTATTTATTTCTGTTCATCTCCATAACTGCGTACTAATATAAGGTAAGTCAAGGAATTTGTTGTTTTTTTTTATTTTACAACGATATTATTGTTTTTTTATTTGACAATTGCATTCGACATTATACACAATTTAATATGAAGTAGAGTTTGTATAATATCAATCGTTAATATCAATCTCCCTTCATAGACACACCATAGCTTCTAAATATAGTTTCCAACCAATATGTCTACAAATTTTTCATGTATTACGAATTTAACTTAGTCCTACAGGACCAGTAAAAATTAAAATTCACCTTCAATTGCATGGTAACGCATATTCAGAATTTATTTAATGGTTGCAATAGATCGTGAAACTTCTTATAGCTTACTTATTCATATTATATGTTAATAATGTCATATTCTAAATTTATTTAATAGTTACAATATATAGAACAATCATATCTAAAACTCATGAGATCGCAGAGATCGATTCTTCCACGAAATTCACGACCTGGTGATTTCAAGAGCCTTTGATACTAGCATCAAGGCTCACGGTCTTCTGGTCATGGGTAAACTCAGTTGCGATTTCTACACTCTCAACGACACTCAATGAACGAGATGCATGTCTGGGACACACAAAGCAGTAGACCTTGGTTCCCTTGAAATATTTGAGCGTCTCGTCGCAGTGGGTCTTCACGAGTCCCTGGTTTCTGAGAAGTTCCACGATCGTTCCATCCTCCAATATGAGGACCAAATCTCTACCTCCCTTCTCGGAGTTCTTCTTCAGAATCTCACCCAACGTCACACCTTCTGCACCAAGGATCATTCTTTTCTTGTCCCTCGCAAGCAAAATCTTGGTATTTATAGACCACCCAACAATGTATATAAATTTCTCGGCCCCATTAAAAATTCGTACAATTCCTCCCACAGTCTCGGAGGCCTGTAAAAGGTTCTCTCTTCCCCATTACCTAGTTCTATCCTAGGACGATAATGCTCTGATAAGTGCGAGTTCTGATATAGATTGACTATGCATCCCATCATCTGCTTGAAATACACATGTTGGACTCCAGGGAAGTCCCCATATCAAATCCCAGAACTCCAATACGGATCTTCTGAGACATGATTAAAGTGGAGGCAAATGTGGATTTGAGCTTTCTTCAACTTCTTGAGAAACACTCAAGAGAAGAGGGATAACACCTCTATCTCAGTTGGAGCTTTATTCCTTCTCGGTTAGAGGATGCTCGTTTGCAGAGCTACTATCCGCAGAAGGCAGTTACGTCCTGCGGATTGCGAATGGAGTCTTAGCTTGGCAAGTAGTTATATCTCGCTCGATCTGTGATCTAAGAACCCATGCTAAGATCCCGGTGCAACATGCAATTGGATTTTCGGATATGTTATAAAATTGTATTCAATTATCACAATTGGAAACATTAACAATAAGAAAAAGGTTATTAAGTCTCATTACTGCTGTCAGACTCGTAATCCTTACCAGAACTTGCTCTAAACACGTTTCTTTTGTAAATAGTAATTACAAGTCGGTGAGTTTTACGTCTCAGCTGATTTGTCAATGAGTCAATTTGTGAGTAGATCTATCAGTCAACTGAATAGTTAGTCAGTTAGACTGTCAGTGAGTCTGCAAATACAAAGTCGCACATTTATGTAAGATCAGTTTTATCAGTCATAAAGTAGGGGAGTTAAATTAATGGAGTTGATCTTTATCTTCTCGAGTTCAGTTAAGTAGTTGAAGAGCTAGTCGAATTAATTGTTGTCTTTAATGTTGAGTTGATTTTAATTCTACAGGAAGTCTCAATCGTAGTCCATATAAGTTTGAGTCTGTAGGAATTCGATATAGAGATACACAGTAGAGAGATAGAGTGAACAGAGTTGTGAAGGAGACACAAAAACACCTGAAAAGTCGAAGAAGGAGCACAAGCTCTGTGTCTATAAAGTCAATACAGGTCATTGGATCCGAAGCTAATCCTAGTTATTGTATTTTTTATTCGGGTGTTGCGTCGAAGTTCTTAATATATATCAGTATTTTTTGTGTTGTCAATTTCATGTGTAAATTTGAGCTTTTGTTGTGTTTATATGTTAAATATTAGCACATAGTAGAAGAAATTGTTTCTTTAAGTATTTTATCATAGCACGCAGTAAATCCAGTAGTTTTCCCATTGTGCGATAAGTCCTGAGTGTTCAGTGACAGAGTTTTGTGGCGCTCAGTATTTTGCAACTACGCTGCACGCAGTTTCCTTGCGCATTGTAGATCCAAGATCTGGTATCAGAGTTGGTTGATAAAAAAAGTTTATCAAGATAAACATCTATGTCATAAGGAGAAATATGGCTTCTACTTCAAATCTGCAACGTCCCATTTTTACAGGAAAGAATTATGAGTTGTGGTCCTTGATCATGAAGGCGTTGTTTTGAGGTCAAGATGTATGGGAGATAGTTGAAAATGGTTATGTGGAACCAGTAGATCAGGAAGCATATAATTCCCTCACACAAGCTGAGAAGGATGTCTTGAAAGATCAAAGAAAGAAGGATGGAAAGACGATGTTTTACATACATCAATCCATGCATGAGAGCATACTCCCAAGAGTTGCATCAACAAAGAAAGCCAAGGAGGCATGAGACATATTACAAACATATTATCAAGGTATGGACAAAGTTAAGACTTCAAAACTACAAATTCTCAGAAGAGATTTTGAAACTCTATTAATGAAAGACACAGATTTAGTAGATTCTTTTTATTCCCATGTCATTGGCCTGCTAAATCCAATTAAGTCTCACGGTGAAACCATAGAAGACAAGAAAGTGTTGAAAAAGTACTTAGGAGTCTTCATCCTAAATTTGATACCCTAGTAGTGACTCTAGAAGAAAGCAAAGATCTGAGTCAATTCAGTTTATATGAACTGCAAGCTTCCCTCATTAATCATGAACACATATTGAATAGGTCAAATATGTCATTAGAGAATGATTTTTCCGCCCAGTCATCTGTAAGTTGTGGAAGAGGAAGGGGGAGAGCTAACTCCAGAGGCAGAGGAAAACGTTCTGCTAGAGGTGGACGCAGTAGCAGTCCTGGAAACACTGGAGGAAGAAGTCAAAACCCAAATACCAGTCAGCCAAGTGGTCAGAGAACTGATAAATCAAAGATTCAGTGCCATTACTGTAAAAGGTATGGACATTATGGATATGAATGCAGAAAGAGACAATATAATCAAAACAAAGAAGGACAAGATCAGTCAAACAATGAAAATAATCAAACCAATCCTATGTTTATGGCGCATGCTAAGGCAATGCCTATAGTATGACTAGTTGAATGCAATGTTGCTCAAGAAAGTCCATGTGACATATGTTATTTAGATTCAGAATGCAGTAACCACATGACAAGAAACATATAATTGTTTTCTATTTTGGATGAGTCGGTCCAAATCAAGGTTACACTTGGAACAAATATCCAAGTCACTGTATAAAATTTTTAACTAAGCAAGAAGTACAAAAGGTTATGCTTGATGTATATTATGTTTCTGGTTTGAAGCATAATATGATGAGTACAGGATAGTTGTTACAGAAATGATACAAAATCTACATGGAAGATAATCAATGTGTGATTATGGATAGATGCCCAAGCAATCAACTTATTGCAGTAATCCATATGACAAGTAACATAATGTTCCCATTGACATTGAAGCCAACTAAGAAGAAAAATACAGTGCCAACTTTTGGTAAAGAAAAAGATGCGTAGTTAGACACTGCATTTACAACAGAAAGTGGGCACAGTTCTGAACAAAATAGTGCGTACAGTACCAAGAAAGGAGAAAGTGGCACATAAATGAAGGGAAAATTCCAATCTGAAGTACAAGATGATTCCTGGTTATGGCATTTCAGATTTGGACATTTGAAATTTGGAGGTATAAATTTGCTACACACAAAGGATATGGTAAAAGGTTTGTCATTAATAGAAAAACCAGAGAGGATATGTGAAGGTTGCATATTTCAAAAGCAACACAGAGAATCATTTCCAGTTGACAAGATTTACAAAGCAATAGCTCCACTAGAAATTATATACTCAGACATTTGTGGACAAATGCAAACTCCATCTATAGGAGTCAGTACTTATTTTCTGACATTTATTGATGATTTCTCAAGAAAGACATGGATTTATTTCCTAAATCCTAAAGTTGACGTATTGGGTTGTTTTCAACTATTTAAATCAATTGTGGAGAAGCATAGTGGTTATTACATCAAGTGTCTAAGAATTGATAAAGGGGGTGAATACATCTCAATAGAATTTCAAAATGTTTGTAAAGGTCATGGCATCTACAAGAAATTTACCGCCTGATATACACCACAACAGAATGGTGTCTCAGAAAGGAAGAACATAATCATCATGGAAATGGTGTGCAATATGTTGGCAGCCAAACATTTTTCAAATGAGTATTGGGCTGAGCCAGTAGCAACTGCAGTATACATCTTGAACAATTGTACGACAAAGAGTGCGAAGAACAGAGTTCCTCAAGAAGCCTAGATAGGATTGAAGCATAATGTGTGATCTGAAAATGATCTTTAAAGACTTGGTTAAGTTTTAAGCATGTGTTCAATTACCATTTAGGAATTAAGGAAAGAAGAAGAACTTAATGAGAGAATATTGCAGCCATCATAAATAAATGCATATCATAATATAATCATAAAGAACAACAAACAATAACAACAAGGTTGTTAACAAAGTTTGACAAGATTGCCTATGTCTCCAAGACTTTGTCTCAGTAGGGGAGACTTTCTTATTTATCTTAAATGATTCAAAAGTAAATAAAAAATGTATCAAAAGGATTACAAACTGGTATTTATGTGTTCTTCTCGACCTCAAGAATCCAACACAACTGTTGGCACTAAAAAAGGTTGAGCGTAGCTCCCATAATTAGCCTCCAAAGTTCGCTTCCTCAATGGCTTCCCTGCATTAAAATGACTTCAAGCTTCACAAACTCATCATCATTCTTGAATTATGAGCCTCTCTAATGCTGCTAAGAACCTTTGGTTTATATATATTTTGAGTTGGTATCCTCCTCCCAACATCCTCCCAAGTTCTGGTCTAGAAAAGGGCTCTAGAACCTCAACTTTGGGTAAAATCCACCAAAATCATCATTAAAAATCAATAAAAATCGTGATAGTTCAGATGTTTGTGGTGTGATTTTTGTTCACTATAATTTGGAAGAACCACAATGTCATTGGTTTTTCGTCGGCGTTTTGGATCCACAACAGGATCCATCTTCAGGACATAAAATCCTAAGAGAAAATAAAGGAGAAGAACCCTAATAAATACTAACAAGAGCGGAGGGAACCCTAAGGTCGGTTGGTTGAAACCCTAGATTTAATAAAATTATTAATAAGTGTTCTATTTTAGATTTAATAATAATTTAATAAGGTGAAGGATGTTTTTTATTTAAATTTTTTTGTTCATTAATATATTAAGTGGTAGTTTTAAGGAGAGGTGAGAAGAGGTAAGGTAAAAGACTTTAATTCTTATTTTTATTTGATAATGAGTTTATTGTTATTAATGTATTGGTTTGTTAATTATTATTAATGTATTGGTTTTCTAGGCTAGTTTAGTTTAAGGAAGAAATTGATTTTGATAGTGGAAGAATTTTATCAAGCTTGTATGTCTTGAAGATGGATCTTGTTGTGGATTTGAAACGTCGACGAAAAATCGATAACACTGTGGTTCTTCCAAATTCTAATGAATAAAAATCATATTATAAAGTTTAAAAACCTAAATTGGGAAAATATCAAGGCGCAACCCCCTTTCTCCGGGCTCCTGGGCATATGGGGCATGCCATATGGCCAAGGGCTGGGTCACGCTCCTATTCAATGCATAAGACCCT
Source organism: Picea engelmannii (assembly GCA_009831015.1). Classification (NCBI taxonomy): domain Eukaryota; kingdom Viridiplantae; phylum Streptophyta; class Pinopsida; order Pinales; family Pinaceae; genus Picea; species Picea engelmannii. The sequence goes on along the minus strand of ML776682.1, from coordinate 1,219,071 downwards.
AGTCCTTAGCCCCCATTCTGTTGGCATGCAGGGCCATGTGGCCTATGGCTTAACCCTCGCACCCACCTTTCGGACATATCACAATAAAAGCATAATGCGTCGCATAGAGGCTAAGTCCTAACATATAGTCTGGACAGTCTGTCATTGGTTGCGAAAGATTTGTGCAGGTGGAGGTCGGGTGTTTGATTCTTGCAGAGTGACAAATTTTTTGGCCCAGCCAACCTTGGCCAAATCTGGGGTGCCACGTGGCGCCCTCTGATTGGGCCATGTGTCACCCTGTGATTGGACTGTACAACACAGTCAGCATGCACGATCATTTGCCACGTCACTATTATACAACCGCATGTCATTCGTACTACCATGTGTCAGCCTATAATTGGGCCACACCACGTATGGACTACCACGTGTCATGTTCGTATAGTGCCACATGTCATTTTCGTACTAGTCTAACTCATCCTGAAAATGCCAAAATCGAGTGACATGTGTCACCTTCTTGTCCTACCACGTGTCCCTGCTGATGTCATCATGACATCACCTATCGTACTACTGGCATCAATAGTTTGACCTGTTGACTTTGACCAGTTTGACTTTTTTGCATGTTTGGGAAATCGATCAGAACACGATAACTTTGGCATATGGTGTCCATTTTCGGAAAAAAAATTATATGGCCGGAATTAGCGCGACCAACCTGACACAATGGTGTTGGTTTCGTCCAATTCTGAGAACTTTTACTTTAGGCCTTCCTAGATCTATTTTGGATCATGCCTCCCCACTAAGACCTTTTGGTCCTCCAAAAGGATATTAACCAGTCATCAAGTGTGGGATAGGCCACCCCAGTTGTACTTTGTCTTTAAACTCTATCTTGTGCACCTGTCGCATTATAATCAATTACAATACAACCATGACAACTGAGAGCATATTGTTAGCCACTTGAACGCGTTCACATCTTACTAAAGCCACTACCATCCATCTTGAAAACATTAGCAGCGATAACAACATAAATATGACTACAAATGAACTAATATGTTTGATGTGCTTGCACGCCATTAGCTTATCTTGAAGCACAATATGATTGAATTTCCATTCTACAACCATCTCATGTTCATGCTTAAGATCAACTGCTTTACTTGGCACAATTATAGGTGTGTTTCTTGCATAAGTTGTCTTTCTTAATTGTTCCATTGTTTGAAGAGATTGATTTGCTTTTAAATGATGAACATGTACAACATATTCATTGTCTTCTTTAGCTAAGTGATATTGATTATGTTCCCTATAGAAGATTGCTTTGCAATCATACAAATAAGGGATACCTAAGACCATTCCACATTCATTCAATGGCACCACATCACACGTAACCTCATCCACAAACTTTGATGAAATTGCAAACTTTAAAGTGCATTGCTTTGTTATGTGTAATTTATGATTGTTGCTTATCCATTTAAGTGAGTAAGGTTTATGATGTAGCTTAGTTGTCAATCCCAATTGTTTAACCACTTCCTCTCAAATCAAGTTAGATTGAGATACACTATCTATCAATGTGTCGATCTTAGTATGTTTCATTATCACCCTTATGTGAAACAATTTACTTCTAAAATCATATCCATCACCAATGTTACCTGACAAACCAACTACTGTGATTTTAGTCTCATCACCTGAATCATATCCCAATTCCATTGGTCATGTTTTTGTTGCATCTGTTTTCCTCCATTTCCTTTCTCTGAACCATTTCGGTCTCTTCTCTAGGTGCAATTGCCAACAATGGTCATCATCGTGTCCTTCTTTCTTGCAATTCTTGCAAGAGAGCTTCCCTTCCTTCACTGTCGCTGAATTTTCTTTCTTTCCATTCCCCTTCCTTTTGTCCTCTTTCCTTGAAGAAGATTCCCCTGATACACCAACTCATGTTTGCCCTACTTCAATGTATGTTGCTTTAACAAAAACCTCATCAAGATTAGTAGGTCCAAACATAAATACAGTGTTACGAATATGTGTAGGTAAACCTCCTATATACTTCATAAAAGTTTCTTGGGTATGTAATGAAATATTTAACATTAATGCCATCTTACGAAATTCATCCATGTATTCTTGCAACGTTTTTCCTTTTCTTATTTTAAGACTTTTCCATTCAATTAAAGTCTTTTCCTTATAATCCAAAGGATAAAACTTCTTTCTAAGTGAAAAAGCAAAATCTTTCCATGATGGAAATACATTACCAACTTGTTGAGTACCATGTTGCAACTTACTCTGCCACCGGATGAATGTTGTGCCTGCAAGGTGAAGCGATGCCAACTTGATTTGAGTTGCCTCATCTTTGATTTGTTGCACACTACAATAAACTTCCATCTGTGTGACCCAGTTATCGGGTCTCTCACCATTTACTTCACCATCATACATGGGAAATTCAAATTTCACATCAAGCTTAAGTAAAGGCATGTCATGTTTATGTTTATGGGAATGTTTTCTTGTGGTAGAAGTTTCAATTGTACTTGAAGAAGAAGAAGATGATGGAGATGAAGGAGGTGAAGAAGGAGTTTTTGGAGGGTCCTCTTCTTCTTCGCTTAGGTCTTGTTTTGAATATTCCCCTTGAAAAGGCCTCTTCCTTTCCAAGTAATCATCATATAAGACCTTTACCATCTCTGTCATGGCAAAGAAAGTTCTTTGAAACTCTCTTTCTTTTTGAAAAATACCTTTTTTCGATGCCATCTTATCACTTTGAGAAGTCCTCTTTCTCAATCCAATCTCTGGATCTCCTTCTACAAGCTCGCCTTCACCACGAATTAGATTTTCTCTGGTAATCATGCAAACTCAAATAACCAATTGTCAACCTGCTTTGATACTACTTGATCCAAAAATGATCTTTAAATACTTGGTTAAGTTTTAAGCATGTGCTCAATTACCATTTAGGAATTAAGGAAAGAATAAGAACTTAATGAGAGAATATTGCAACCATCATAAAGAAATGCAAATCATAATATAAGCATAAAGAACAACAAACCATAACATCAAGGTTGTTAACAGAGTTTGAAAAGATTGCCTACGTCTTCGGACCTTTGTCTCAGTGGGGAGTGTAACATCCTGCTCTTGCACACACTTGATTTGACTTATTCTTTGAGGACACTTGCGTGCAAGTGATCGAGTTCAATATATGATTGATTGTTTCGCTTATGGATTATGATGATGTTGTGGATGTGATGATACGTTATTTGATTATCTATGTGTCAACATGTGCTATTGATTGGTTTCTCCTGAGTGTGAAGGACTCTAGACATATTGAGGATGCCGATGGAATCAATGGACCTCCTTGGACTCCAGATCAAGTCAGGGAGTGGACTGTTTGTGGTTTGAGTATTTTTGTTATTGCATATGTGACATATGACTGATATATTATGATGTTGTTTATGGATCACTGACATGTTTGATTGATGGATGTAGGCTGACGATAGCTTTCTAATCAGACTCACATTTGGAGTAAAGGGGTCATGCACGACAACTATATATATTGAGGGAGAGGTGTGGCAACAACCCCGCCACAACCTACTAGTACTATCGTCATGGCTCGAACTGTAGGTTAACGATTACATATTTCGAGAGACCCACGATGTTGTGAGGGCAGACTGAGACAGTCGCTCACGAAGATTCTAAGGGTCACACAATAAGGCAGGGTCTTTATTCCTTAGAGGCCCTTAGTATTCCACAAGGTTGCCTGATGGAGTGTTGAATCCAAGGGCTTGACGTCTACCAAAATCAATCAAAAGGTGAGTTGCACCCTTGGAGCACATAGTGCGTCTTGAAGGGCACATTGTGGTTTTTAAACACATGCGAGTCAATGAACCTAGGTACCTAGAAAACAATATCTTACCTTGACATGGTCAGCCTTAAAATAATTATGCATCCGTAAAGTATATTAATTATAACTTTCTATTAAAATTTGCCAAGCCTAGTTGAAACTAAAGCCTAGGTCTAAGTAGGATATGAGGACAAAAAATTATTTAAGCAATTAATAAAAGGGGGAAAATCAAATTAGAATTAAAAGGGGGAAAAATCAAATTTAGAATTAAATGAAGGATTAAATTATTTAAAAGATTAATTGTTGTTTTTTAGCAAAACTTGTTGATTTCGAACTTAGACAAAAAGGGGAAATTAATTGCAAAAGGGACGTGGAACATAGAAGGAATCTAGTATATAGAGAAATTTCCAGAAATGAAATCAACTAAGCTTTAGGAAAGACGCCAGTCATTAAGGGAATATGAGGGAATAAAGGGACATCGGGGAACGTTTTTAGGAACGCTTTTAGGTGGGTGAGGGAAATTGGCAAATTAATTTAATTAATTAAATGAATTTCTGGTGCAAATAAGGGATCGGGTGACAAGTGTACCAGGGAGAATATTCCTAATAAAATTTTAATAAAAAGAATTAAAAGTGCATTTTGGAAACTAGTCACTAAGAGAACTCTATAAAATAAATGGTAGAGGAGGGGATGGATCACGACTGGTATGCATAAGGTTATGTTGCCAGATTTTTCTCTTGACTGATTTTTCTTGTGGGAGTTGGGATACCCAGTTCGGATTGAGAGTGGTAGCTCGACCTTGCGAGGTGAGTTGGGAGCTAGCTATATCTATTTTGTGTGCGTAGCCCCTTTGCAGCTTGGGGGGCTCAGGGGGAAGAAGAGTACCCCTAGCGTTGGTTGGGAGGTACCAGTGAGGTCTCAATAGTTTGCAAGCAGGAGTTGGATGGAGCGCAACAACGGGACAACTACCTAGATGTTGTGCCTTCGGTTATGGTATGTGTGTTAAATTTGCATTTAAAGGTAGTCTAAAAATTGTATTGACTTGTAATTGCATCAGATTTAATTGTTAATCGAGTATATTTTTAATTTGTGTAGCCATGTAAGATTGAAGGTCAATAATGATAATAAATCCCTTGGATGCAGTATTGTAACGTTTGGTTGGTTCAAGATACATGACTGTAGAATTATTTACTATGGAAATTGATCTAGATGATCCTACCTAAACCTTAATCTAGAATTTTTTTATTATGTTAACATTGCGCATAATTATTTTTCTTACTTTCGTACTTCCCTACTTGAATTTGGTTGTTATTAATAGATCGGGCCTGTATAACGTCTGCCAGGGAGTTGCCACCCCATCTTCCCATGCACCATATCGGATAATTGTGGATCATTTGCATATTGTGGACATTGCTCTGTTTAACACAGGATCATTTTTCTTGTCCTATTTATGGTTGGATAATTTGTTTAGAAATCTGACCTCTAGCCTATTCTACAATGGAGTTGTCATCCCGTCTTGAATCTGTCTCAATAAGTGTTAAGTGTCTAATTCACAATAAAAATGATGTAACTAGAAATCAAAATGTGATTACCCTCGTGTGCCTTGAAATAAGATGATGATTACCTAGCGCTATTAAATTTATCAATGTATGATGTGTTAATAACCGAGATTACCTTGCGTCTTGACTTTTGTGGGTGCATGATCGAATTAAATTTTGGTCACTAGTGCGCCTTTAATCATGTAATTGTATGATGTTTAGATTCTATAGTAGCAAGGTAGAATGGGTAGCATCTCTTGGGCGGTGACCCTTCAACATCGATGAATGACTAGTTAAAAATAACTAGAACTGTTGCGTGCACTAAATTTTATTAATATGTGATTTATATATATTAAACCTCTTTCGCGCAACGACAAATTGATGTAAGGAGTGGTTGTATAGTCATGGGATTGCCCGCATTATGAAGGTTGTCCTTATGTTTATCTAGCTTCCTTTTTAACTCCCTTAAATTGTGCATGTTGATGGTTTAATATCTAGATTTCCTTGCGCCCCTAAATATCAATGCTGCTGGATTGAATCAAACTTGATTAACCATGCACAACGAATATTTATTGATTGAGGAATGATAAGGTGGTTGTACTTGCGATTGTAGAATGATGTGGATGCGTGCTTGATTTATAATTATTATATTCTTGCACCTTAACTTAATGTTATTCGACTATGTAATTAGTTCACTATTGCGCTCTAGCCCATGTGGATTCTCATTCCTTATGTGTAGTTGATCATCTAGTCTTTTGCATGTAAGGTTGAATGCACCCTTAATTTAATGCATGTAAATTAATGCGTCCAAAATTAAATGTTGACTTGATGAGTATGTAATTAAGACTGACGTAAGATTATCGAGTATATAGTTTGTTGCGCCATGAAATATTGGCGGTTCTACTCTTGTGCAATGTTTGATGATTGATTATGTTGTCTGTTAATGGGATGAAACATGCACCGTGGAATAATTGCAGTTTCATTGTTGATTTCTTTGTTGGGTGAAGTGCGCATCTGGAGTAAAATAAATGTTGCCCTTGCACCTGGAAATAAAATAAAATTGTTTTCATTGCGCTCTCTATTGTTTCCTTTATGATTGAATTTAGGATTTAATTCTCTTACGCCTTGGTTTATGGGCTGCTATTTAATTGTGTTAATGCGTCGATTGTGTATCGCTTTTCATTGTAATGATGTGTCGGCTTTATGTCGTAAATGATTGATGTTGTGTTCATGTTGTTCATATATATATATATGATGTTGTGTCAAGGAAGTTTCTTTTAACGGTGATGTAATTACCAACGCAGAAAGAAAAAAAATCTCTTCTGTGTCGGTTGTTGCCGTAACGGATGGGACGTTACAGGGAGACTTTCTTATTTCTCTTCAATGGTTCAAAAGTACATCATAAATGTATCAAAAGGATTACAAACTAGTCTAGATTTGTTCTTCTTGACCTCAAGAATCCAACACAACTGACAACACTGAAAAAGGTTGAGCGTAGCTCCTGGAATTGGCTTCCAAAGTTTGCTTCCTCAATGGCTTCCCTACATTAAAATGGCTTCAAGCTTCACAAACTCATCATCATTCTGCAATTTTGAACCTCTCTAATGCTTCTAACAACCTCTGTTTTATATAGATTTTGAGTTGGTATCCTCCTCCCAAGATTTGGCCTAAAAAAGCGCTCCAGATCCTCAATTTTGGGCAAAATCCACCAAAATTAGCATTAAAAATCAATAAAAATCATATTATAAAGTTAAAAAACCCAAATTGGGAAAATATCAGGGCACATCCCCCTTTTTCCAGGATCATGTGCATATGGAGTGTGCCATATGGCCAAGGGATGGGTCATTCTCCTATTCAATGAAGAAGACCTTGGTCCTTAACCCCCATTCTAGTCGCATGCAGGGCCATGTGGCCTATGGCTTAACCGTCACGCCCACCTTCTGGACAATGACAATAAAATCATAATGTGCTGCATAGAGGTTAAAACCTAACATATAGTCCAGACGGTTCGCCGGTGGTTGCGAAAGATTTGTGCAGGTGGAGGTCGGGTGTTCGATTCCCACAGGCTAACAATTTTTTTGGCCCAACCAACCTTGGCCAAATTCGGGGTGCCATGTGGTGCCCTCTGATTGGGCCATGTGTCACCTTGTGATTGTATTGTACAACACAATAACCAACACAGTCATCAACCCAGTCAATATGCACGGTCAACTGCCACATCATTATCGTACAACCACATGTCATCCGTACTTCCATGTGTCATCCTATAATTGGGCCACGTCATGTATGGATTTCCAAGTGTCACGTCCGTATAGTACCATGTGTTATTTCCATATTGGTCCAACTCATCCCAAAAATGCCAAAACCGAGTGACACATGTCACCTCCTCGTGCTGCCATGTGTCCCTACTAATATCATGCTAATGTCACCTTTCGTACTACTGACGTCAACAATACTGTTGACTTTGACGAGTTTGAATTTTTTTCCTATTTGGGAAATCAATCAGAATGTGATAAATTTCGCATATGGTGTCCATTTTTGGAAAAAATTACATGGTTGGAATCAGAGCAACAAGGCCAACGCAATGGCACTAGTTTTGTCCAATTCCAATAAATTTAATTTTTAGGCCTTCCTGGATCCATTTTGGATCAATGTGGCACACTTAATTTTTTTTGGTTGTGTCGCATACACACATGTTCCATATGAGATGAGAAAGAAGCTGGACAACAAAGGACATAAATGTGTATTTTTTGGGTACTCTGAAGATACAAAATAATACAAGCTATAGGATCCTATTGCAAGAAAATTCATAATTAGCCGCGATGTTCAGTTCATGGAGAAGGAAGCATGGGATGGAAGCATAACAAAGACAGTCAAAATTATTGATGCAATGGAGCATGATGACACAGAAGATGAAGCAGTTCTAGCACAAACCACATGATAGTGCACAGTCCCTTCTATATATGGCACCGCTACACAAATCACATCGCAGAATACTCCAGTAAGAACAACATGTGCGCAATATACTCCTAGAGCGCAACAAACAACAACAAACAATCCAAGTAGTTCTATATCTCTAGATCCAACATTAGAAAGTTTGTTACCAAGGAAGACAAGAATTCTATGCAACATCTATAATGAGGACACAACAAATTCATTTTTTGTTTTTTTCTATGTTTTCACAAATAGACGATCCACTAACTTTTGAAGAAGCTGTCAAATATGATGTATGGGCTCAAGCCATGGATGAAGAAGTAAGATGCATAGAAAAAAATCAGACATGGAAGTTAGTTGATGTATCTGATGACAAGGATGTGATTAGTGTGAAGTGGATTTATAAGACCAAGCAAGATGCAGAAGGAAATGTGCAGAAGCACAAGGCAAGGTTAGTTGCAAGAGGTTTTACACAACAACCTGGAATTGATTTCAATGAAACATTTGCACCAGTTGCATGCATGGACATAATCAAAACTGTGTTAGCCATTGTGGCACAGTACAAGTGACGAGTCTATCAGATGGATGTAAAGTCAGTATTTTTGAATGGACATTTGGAAGAAGAAGTGTATGTGGAACAACCACAAGGTTATGAGGTTCCAGGAGAAGAGAACAAAGTGTATAGATTGAAGAAACCATTGTAAGGGTTAAAGAAATCTCCCAAAGCTTGGTACAGTCAGATAGATTCCTATCTTACATAGAATGGATTTCAGAGAAGTGAAAGTGAGCCAACGCTATACATCAAAGCAAATCATCAAGGTAACATGTTAATTGTTTGTTTATATGTGGATCATTTGATTTTAGAGGTGATTTTGGCATAAAAGAATTTAAGTCAGTGATGAAGGATGAATTTGAAATGACTGATTTGGGGCTTATGAGATATTTTTTGGGAATTGAAGTTCACCAGTCCAAAACTAGTATATTTATCTCATAGTCTAAGTATGCGAATGAAATTCTGAAAAAATTTAATATGATAAATTCCAAAGCATCCCCAACACCTGTCATAACAGGATTAAAGTTAAGCAAGGAAGATAAAGGGTCCAAGGTGGATCCCACACTATTTAAAAGATTGGTAGGAAGTCTTATGTATCTAACAACAAGAAGGCCTGATATTATGTACGGAGTGAGCCTAATTTCAAGGTTCATGGAAACTCCAAAAGAATCATATTGGAATGCAGGACACATAATCTTGAGATATGTGAATGGAACAAAAGATTTTGGCATTAGATATTCTACTTTAGAAAATTTCAAACTTATTGGATACATTGACAGTGATTGTGGAGGAAAAGTACCTCAGGGTACAAATTTCATTTTGGAACAGGTATGGTATCATGGGCATCAAGGAAGCAACCCATAATGACTCTTTCTTCAGCAGAAGCAGAGTACATCTCATCTACAAGTGCAACTTGTCAAGCAGTTTGGATGAGAAGGATGTTGAAGGATTTGTTGTAGGAACAACAAGAAACTACAACAGTATTTTGTGACAACAATTCAGCCATCATGTTATCAAAGAATCATGTGTTTCACAAGAAAACCAAGCACATTTATACAAGCTATCATTTTATTAGAGAATTGGTTAATAACAAAGAGATTTGTTTAGAGTTTTTCAGGTCAAAAGAACAAGTCACAGATATTTTTACAAAGGATTTAGCAAGAGATGCATTTCAACATTTGTGCAGTAACAAATGAGTGACAATAAAATGTAAACTCAATTTTTAATGTAAAATTTTGTAATCCCAGCTACTTATAATTAAGGGGGAGTGTTGGAAATAGTAATCACAAGTCGATGAGCTTTATGCCTCAGCTGCCTCAGCTGATTTGTCAGTGAGTCAATTTTTCAGTAGATCTACCAGTCAACCTAATAGTCATTCAGTTAGACTGTTAGTCAATCTGCAAATACAAACTCACACATTTATACAAGATTAGTTTTATTAGTCGACAAGAAGGGGAGTTAAATTAATGGAGCTGATATTTATCTTCTCAAGTTCAGTTAAGTAGTTGAGGAGTCAGTCGAATTAATTGTTGTCTTTAATGTTGATTCGTTTTTACTTCTACAGTAAGTCTCAGTAATAGTCCATATAAGTCCAAGTCTATAGGAAGTCGGTATGGAAATACATAGTAGAGAGATATAGTGAACAGAGTTGTGAAGAAGATACACCAACAACTGAGAAGTCGAAGAAGGAGCACAAGGTATGTGTTTGTAAAGTCAGTAGAGATCATTGGAGCGGAAGCTCATCCTAGTTATTGTATTTTGTATTCGCGCATTGCGTCGAAATTCTTAATATATATCAGTATTTTGTGTGTTGTCAATTTCATGTGTAAATTTGAGCTTCTATTGTGTTTATGTGTTAAATATTAGCATATAGTAGAAGAAATTGTTACTTTATGTATTTTATTATAGTGCACAGTAATTCCAATAGTTTTCCCATTGAGTCCTGAGTGTTCAGCGATGAAGTTTTGTGGTGCACAGTATTTTGCAACTGCATTGCGCATAGTTTCCCTGCGCGTTGTAGATACGATTTTTTTTTGGAAGAGATTACTTTTTCTCGGCCATTGAAACCATTTGTAATGTGTTTCTAGGAAGTGATAGTAGCCCGCAAGAGGTAATTTGCAAGTGGAGAGCTCCATGAGAGAGCCTAGGACATAATCCTCTAATATTACTTACAACTACTGCATCTCTCATATCCATAAAAAATATGAGATCGATCTTATGCTTATATTCTCCTAACTTGGACTTATGATGTTCTATTGAGAATCTACAACTGATACGGTGGATTAACACACCAAAAAACTCCTAAAGGAATGAAACTGATCTTTTTTATCACAAGGGAGCATAATGCTCACATTTATACCTATAATTGGACAACTCCCTTCCTCTGTTGCTTCTTCCATGCTCACATTCACATTGCGTACAACAAATGTTCAACCCTTTGCACGTGGATTGTATACAGTATAAAATTCTTAACTTTTACCCAAATATTATGGACAATGACACAGTTTCTTCTGTGTTTTCCATCCCTTTCCTGTGTAGTCCTTGTAAATTTAGTGGAAAATTTCGATAGCCTCGGTGCTCACATTGGAGTACTTAATCAGGGTAGCACTGCCATCGCTCCTGACCACTTCGCTGGGTGGAAGCAAGGTCAAACTTAGAAAATCCCCAAAGGCCATAAAGCACATGAAGGCTATATAGGTTTTGTCACTCACAAACCCAGCCGTCTTGTGATAATTCAATATAAATCTAGCATCGATGTGACAATAATTGCAAGCAAAGTAAAGCTCAAATGTTACATGGACATTTCTATCCATATGCCTTAATATAAACTAGTTTATAAAAATTTCTTCTCAGTACGAGGTCAAAATAGCTATTAAGTTTCTCTTTAAACGATTAAGTGAAGTATGATAGATAATGTGTCAAACATGTAGAAGTTCTACATGTCAATGGATAGCAATAAAACCAATGATAAAAGTGAATCACAATTGAATCATGCAGTATGACATTTATAACTCACGATTTTTCATAATTTGTCTTCTTGAACCAATCATACACGTTTATAAGCTATTTATATTTTGAACACATTAGAATATTTCCTTTAGAAAGTATTAGATGAACAACATTACAATGCAGCTTGGAAATCTAGAGTTACTGGCATGTTAGCATTTGTATAGGATTAAATTCATGTATCATTTTAAATCAAAGCATATTTTTTTTAAAGGTCATAGAAGAAGTGTGCTTATCTACAATTAAATATTCTGATACTTTTATGGAACAAAGAAAAACAAAAATGGATTGCAATGAACCTTAGTTTACAAAAATCATTGTAGACATAACATATCTTGTTCCATAGGAGACAAATTTACAAACATGTTTAAGAAAATATAAGTCAACCAAAGCCAAGGTTGCACTTCCAAGATCATGTGATAGTTGAACATGTGTATGTTTGAACTTATTACTCTTGTTACAGTTATTTTAAAGTCTGTAATATACTTTCTTAGTTTCAATTTTATACATAGATTTTCACTATCATTTGTATATTTCAATAGTTGATAGTTCTTTGTAACAAAATTAGGTCAAACTCAAAACCTTAACCTATCATTTGTATGTTTCAAAAGTTTATAGTTTCTTCTTGCAAAAATAAGTCGGACTCAAAACGTGTGGTGCATGAAATTTATTAGTTATGTTATTGAAGATATAAATTGTAGATAAGAAATATATAAATTCTTGATAAGGCTTGGAATTTGGGTAGAGGGTGTAGTAATAAGGCACATGGTTTGGGTCTTGGTATAATAATTTTTAGATATAGGAACACATCCACTATTGGTATGTAAATCTGCATTGAAATATTTACACTTTTCTTTTAATATGTTTGAGATAATTACTATATCTTTTAAATAAAATGAATTTACAAATAGTTTATATATTTTGCACTTTATCCACATTCTCTTTTGCATATGGGTGTATATAATACTTATTGTTTATTCATCATAGACAACTCTTTTAAGATTATAAAAAGGGCCTTACATTTCTCCTTGGAACAACTTTGATAAATTACTTTCCTTTGAGTTGCCTTCCCATGGCCTATGCAAAGAATTTATGCTCCAACTGAATGTACCAAATTATGTTCACTACCAGTGATATATATACCCTTTAACATTAATCAATATTTTATATATTTATTTATATCATGAAATGTATGTTGAAATATATACAATTCAAAATTACTTCTTGTAACACTCCTGTTTCCCCCAACTTGTAATTAATCATAAAATATGATTACCATACTAAGGCATGTGGACGATGTAAATGTATTATTGTTAAATTGGCCATAAATGATTGTTGGGGGGTGAATCCTTGAAGTACGAGCCATGATATATCTAGAGGAAAGAAATCAGTTAATGAAGGAAAGGACTAGTGGTTGAATAATCAACCACCCCCATGAATGGAAACATGGGCTGTCAGCCCGAAGTACCACAAAGACCTGCAAACCCGAGATTTCTTCTAACAGAAGGAACATGATAGGTTAGAAACCTTCCTAAAGAAGGAAGGTGAGATACATACATAGAGACAACAAGAGAAGAGACACGAGACAAGGGCACAAGATTGAAAAGGAGATGCACGAACCAAAAGAAAGTGCAGAGAACACGACCTAAAGGACCCGAACGTGAGCTTGATGCTGAGGAATGATCTAATAAACCTCGCAGGGTCGCTGTGACAGAGAGAGTCTCTCTAAGAGATGGCGTAAATTCCCTAGTGATATCATGGCTTGGCATGGGGGTGTCTAGATTGCTAAGAATGAATGCCTCTGAGCCTATGGTTGGGTGGAAAGGCACACACCCACAGTCAATTAGCCGAATGCAACCTGTAATAGATAAGTATTCTCATACCTTGTGAAATTGAGTTGTAACTATGTAATAAAATTGGATATACTGTGAATGACCCAGGGATGTGCATGTTTGCTTAATGGTTATACTGTATCTCTTTATTCTTGTTTAAATTGTGTACTTAAGAAAGTATGGAATTGTCTGATTGTACATGAAAATGCTCGAGCCCTATGGTGGCTTAAGTTAAAATATGTGGGCTGTGAGTTCGTTGACGTTGGGAACAGTTTTCATAGGCACATGTCGACACTCCCAGTCTCCCTGAGTCTTCGGGAGGACGAAGTATGTTAAGCTCAGGAGAGGTAGTGGAGATATGCACGAAGTCTCTATAGGGCGGGCAGAGACTGAGAACTCCTTAAGTTATAGACTTGATGAAGGAGTGCAAGGGGTGTGCAGAAGACCCTTCTAAGTGTTAAGTTCAGGAGAAAGAGTGCAAAGCTCTTAAGCCTTTCAGAGCTAACAAAGCTCAGGAAGAGTAGCGAGGTTGGAGTATCGAAAGGGAAGGTTCCTTTGTTTGGAAGATGAATAGATAAGATTTGTTTAGAAAGAGACATGGTTTGTTGTGACCGTTGGATACGGGAAATAGCGTGGGAGTTAACCCTTTGAGTCCTTCAGACTTCGCGAGTTCGTCGTAAGGGAGGTAAAACCCCCGAATTCCTGAAGTTAACTCTGGGCCTTAGATCTGAGGATGCCCGAGAACCATCCCGATCGTCAGATCTATGAGGTAGTTAGCCCGACGTTGATTGCTTCAGGAGAATAGAGGCTTAGTAACCCCAAAACTCCTGAAGAGCGAAGTAGCGAAGTAATGTGGACTATGGATATATGGATCCTTTGGGACCCCTCTCGACAGTTCGATCATGGGAATGTGGGTACCACGTCGAGAGTACGTGGGGATCCACGTGTCAAGTGACGATGAGGCCACGCATGGCACAATAGAGAGACCTCGAGGGAGGTTACGAACCGTCGATCTGGGGGGTCTACACAGAATATCCAGAGCCGTCAGATCTAGTTCGTGGTCAACTCGACACTGACCAACTCTGGGGGTTTTCAGTCGAGGGGTGATTCAACCTCCCAAAGTCCCAAAGTCTGGATTAGATCTCGACCGTCCATTATAAAGGACGTGTGGTGACATATCCTTTAGTCCAGAGCTTGGACACTCTGAAAGTTTATGGGTGGGGAGCAACTGAAGTGTCGAAGCCCATCCTAGCCATTGGCGGCAGGAGACATGTGGCACCAGATCCTTCGATTCAGAGGTTTAGTACTCCAGAGGAAAATGGATTGTGTGAAGCAAGAAGGCCCGAATGTCAAAGTCCACCTGAGCCATCGATCTCAGAGGATAGGTGTCAGAATATCTGCCACTTTGGAGAAAAGTCACTACAAAGGAAAGATTGTGGCAAGAGGCGAGAAATCCTGAAGGCCGAAGTGCCGGAGTTCATCCAGACCACTGATAGTGAGGGATGTTTGTCCATAGATCCAAAACCCCAGAAGGGTTGCACAAAAATTTGCGTTGGTGAATACTTTGGGACTTCCGAAGTGCGAAGTCCCGAAGTGATTTGTAGCCATTGATTCTTCGAAGACACGCGTCGATAGATTGTTAACTTCGGGTGAAAAGTATTTCGGGGGAAAGTGAGTGTGGAGAGGTAGAAATTCCCAAAGCCCAAAGTTATGAAGCACTGAAATAGGTGCCTGTGGCCTTGGCGTTTGGTCATAGCCCATGGTCATATGCGATGGTCGTAGAAGAAAAAGGGGCTAGGCCCTAATTTTCCAAATTAGAGACCATGGATGATCCAAATTTTATGAGCATAATGAAATGAATACAGATTATTAACAGGTGTTTAACACAAAATAACAGAGATACAATAAAACTGGTTTTCTATTCAATACTGAAATAAGATGAAACTGTAAAATATAGCGGAAACAAGCTTGCTGGAATGGCGACGACTTATCTCTAAGAAGAGATGTGATGACTGCGTGCATTCGCAAGAAGAAGATTACAATGAGGCTCTGAAGGAATTTTTAAAATAAACAAGAATTCCAAAAACCCTAGACATCCAAAAACCTAACCCTAGGAGATGAAGCGCCAAAAGTCATGTGGGCCTCATTTGGGTAAGTTAGTACATCAACTTCCCGGGGTCGTAACTTTTGCATATGATCTCCGTTTTAGGTGTGTGATAGCCCGTTGGAAAGGTATTGTCGAGGAGATTAATTTTGGGGGCTCAATAATGCCTTAAACTACCATTAAGAAGCTCGATCCTGAAAAACCTTCATTTAGGCCCTCAAAATGGCCCCAGAAGTTAAAACTGCTAAAAATAGTAAATTGTCAAAATTGTCAGAAAACTGTTTTGAGCTAGTTGGAAAAGGTGGGTGGCCACCGATATACATATGGATCAATCCTCCCTCCTTAAGAAGCAATGGCCTCCATTGCATTGAGGTTCCCCATCAGATGAGGAAATTTTTGCTGAACTTGACCCCGGGTGAGACACTTGCCTTGGTGCGGGAGCTTCCTTGCTTTGACGACTCAATAAAGCTAGATCCTTTGTTGTCGAGTGCCCTTGATTTGTGTGTCCACAATCTGATCATTGGATTCCTATTGTATGTAGTTGGGGTTGAGCTCTGTTGGTGTTAGTTGTTCTGCTACTTCTGAGGTGTCCAATAATGGTGGGAAATAAGGGCGAAGGAGATCCACGTTGAATAATGGGTGCAGGCCAAGGAAAGGAGGAATGTTGAGCTCAAAAGAATTATCCCCCATGACCTTGGTGATAGTGTATGATCCATAATGGAGTGAGCAAAGCTTCCAATGGGGTCCTGTAAGGTGTTCTTTCTGCAAGTGCAACCAAACTTTGTCGCCCACCTGAAACTTATGTGGCACTCGATGTTGATCATGGCGTTGTTTGTACTTGTCATTGGACTTCTGTTGGATATCCTAAACCTGTTGGCAGATGTGCTGGATCCGCTCAATGAACTGGGTGGCTTTGTTAGCTTTAGCTGGAGCAGGAGATGAGTCCGTCAAGGTGATCGCAAGAGGAAGTGAAACATCTATGGGACCCAATGGTTGGAATCCCAACCCCACTTGAAAGGGGCTGTGGCTGATTGAGATATGCAGGGCTCAATTGTAGCTATGCTGGACATAGGGGAGGCTCTCATCCCATGTGTGAGGGTGCTTTGAATTATACATGTGAAGGATATGCAAAATTATTCGATTTACAACCTCGGTTTGGCCATCTATCTGGGGGTGGAAGGCTGTGGATTTGGTGATCTTGGTGTCCAGTAGTGACCAGAGGCTTGACCAGAATGTGCTGAGAAATTGACCATCCCGATCTGAGACAATGGTTTGTGAGATTCCAAAATGTATCTAGACCCATTCAAAGAAGATCTTGGGAGTGGCCTCTACTATGATGCTCTTCTTGCAGGCAACTAGAATTGCGATCTTAGAAAAGCGATCAACAACCACAAAAACATAGTCATTTCCCCGCTTGGTGGACGGGAGGCCCGACATGTAGTCCATTGAGATGGATTCCCATGGCCCTTCAGGAGTAGGAAGAGGGGTGTACAAGCCCTGTTTCTTAGTGGTTAGTTTGGAAATAATGCAGGTAGTGCAGGACCTGATATACTTGTTGACCTCCTGTCGAAGTTTCAGCTAGTAGAAATGTTTCTGTAGCATTGCCACTATCTTTTCAATGCCAAAGTGTCCTGCCACCTGACTGTAGTGGGATTCCCAGATCAGATTCACTCTCTTATTTGATGGAACACAGATATGGCCTAGACGACACAACAACCCATCCTGAAGATGGAAATTATCGACAACTGCATTTGCACCAAACATTTGGTAGGTGGTGGAAAAGTCAGGGTCTGTCTCATAGAGTTGGGACCATCCAGATGTCTCATAGACACAAGAGTCTAGCACCGTAGTGAGTGCTGTGACCGACAGTCTACTGAGGTAATCAATGACGCGGTTGGTACTTCATGTTTTATACTTGATGTTGAGGTGGAATTGTTGCAAGTATGTGGACCACTTTTGATGGAGGTCATTCTGCAATTTTCCCTGTGTTTGCATGAACTGCAGTGGCTTATGATCAGTGTGGATGTTTGTCTCCTTCCAAAGAATGTAATGTCTCCACTGGTGGTAGGCTTGCACAATGGAGTACATTTCGTTGTCATAAGTAGGGCACTTACGGAGAATATATGACAATGTCTCACTATGATAGGCCACGGGGTGGCCGTGCTGAGTGAGAACGACACACACAACATAGTCTAAAACATTTGTCTCGATCTCAAAGGGATGTTGCAAGTATGGTAGTGAAAGTACTGGGCCTGAGCACAAGCACTGCTTCAAATCATCGAACACTTGTTGTTGGGACAGATCCCACACAAATTTCTCCTTACCACCACCCCTGTTTATTTGGCTGAGGGTCCATGCAATATGGGAGAATCCCAACATGAACCTGCGGTAGAAATTGGCAAGGCCCAAGAAGCTCTGAAGCTTAGTGAGTGTTGTTGGGGATGGACAGTCATGGATGAATTGGATCTTGGCTAGATCCACATGTACGCCATGCTGATCAGTGATCTAGCCTAGGTAATGGACCCTATCCATGCCGAAGGAGCATTTTTCCAAGTTTGCATATAGCTTGTGCTGCCGCAGGGTGTGCAAAACCTAATGAATATGCTGCAAGTGTTCGGCCCAAGTCTTGCTGTAAATTAGAATGTCATCCAGATACACCACTACAAAAGTATTGGTGAATGGTTGCAGGATATCATCCATCATCCTCATGAAAGTGGCTAGAGCATTTGTCAAACCAAAGGGCATGACCAACCATTCAAAAAGGCCTTCCTTTGACTTGAAGGCAGTCTTCCACACATCTGTTTGTTCTATCGGGACCTGGTGGTAGACAGACTTCAGATCAATCTTTGTTAAGAACCAAAGATAGATCTGCAAATATAATTCAATAATACCAAGAATAAACTATAAACCATTCACCATAACATGAACACAAGAAATAGAGAAAACCCTTTAGGTAGGGTAACACCATATATTAATCCTTATGGAAGGATAAAACTCCTCAAGCAATCCTTGCTTGTACAATCACAATATTCTTCACTATGTTTCA
>ML776682.1:1189064-1200125 GCA_009831015.1 Picea engelmannii | reverse complement strand
CTCAAGCAATCCTTGCTTGTACAATCACAATATTCTTCACTATGTTTCATTACATTGCCTACACTTCTTTATATAGCTCTCCCTATCTCCTAGGAACCTTCTAGAGAGTCTTCTCACATTTATTACATCCAACTACCATAGTGAGACTTTATTAATATTGTGGATCTAGTCCACCTTACATTGAATGACCACATTCTCATACATTAAATGACTTCCATTAATAACACATAACTACATTCCCATTGGGTACCTCCCTAGTTACCCCATATTAGCTCCCTAGGTATACTACAATCTTACTAAAGTATTTTCCCCCCATGAGTTGATTAAGGAGGTCGTCGATTCGGGGAATCAGGTACCAGTTTCTGACTGTGATTTTATTCAGAGCCCAATAATCAATGCATAGTTGCTAGGTTCCATCTTTCTTCTATACCATCATGATTGGGCTCCCACAAGGTGATGAGATGGGATGGATGTGCCCCTTGTGAAGTAGTTCTTAGATTTGTCGCTTGATCTCCTCATTCTCTAACAAAGAGCAATGATAGACTGACGCATTGGGCAACGATGCACGAGGGGTCAGATCGATGGGGTGTTTGACTTGGCAGTGCAGAGGTAACCCTGTAGGTGAGGAGAAGATATCCGAGTATTCTTCCACGACCTTATCTACTTGCTTCTACTGTGTGGAGAGGTCAGACGCATATACCCTAGATGTGGCTATGATATTTCGCTTATTCTAAGAGAGAATCACGAAGAAGACAAACTTCCCCGTCTGAGAGATGACCTTCCTGCATTGCTTAGTAGAGATCAAGGAAATAACACTAGGTGGGACTGCCTCATGTATCCTGTACAATTTCCTGTTCAAAGTAATAATAACACTACGAGGCCTAGACTCATATACAACATGATGTTTCCATAAATAAGGTTGGCCCAAAAGAACATCACAAACTTCGAGAGGAGAAACATCACACAATACCTCGTCTTTGAAGGGCTTGATGTCGTATGACAGTCGACACTGTTGGCTGACGCGGAGATCGCTTCCTTGGCGGAGCCATTTAATGGTGTAGGGTTGTGGGTGCGGCGTTGTTGGTAGGGCCAAATGCTTGATGACCTTGGATGATATGAGGTTCTTTTGGCTACCACTATCAATGCTGACGTGAAGCGGGGTGCCTTTTACCCACATCTGTGAATGGAAGAGGCGCTCTCCTTCTTCTGGCTCGTCTGGTTCACCAGGCTGGAGCTTGGTGGTAGAAATGGTGGCACTGGGTTCCACATCAATGCTCCTTCTTCCCATTTATGGTTCTGGATTAGAGTCCAAATCTGCATCTGATTCAGAGGCTTTCACTTCAGCCACCAATGACTGCTTTGAGTGGCATTCAACAGTGTTATGCCAAGCTCTCTCATGGAAGTCACACCACTTCCTGGTATATTTATTTGTCTTTCCGGTGTCCTTCTCTGCTTGCGACTTGGACTGGTTTTCCTAATACTATCCATATTTGATCTATCCTTTGTTCTATGGGTTGGGGCCTCCATTTTCTGGCTTTTGTTGTGAGGGGTTCTTAGGCCCAAATTGCCGCGTCTTTTGTTTGAGCTTCTGCTCGATTTTGATGGCATATCGGTAGGCCGTGCCCAAGGATGAGATGTCCAGAAATTCCATTTCGGTCTGGATGTATCTATGTAGAGCACCATGATACTTGAGCACCAGATGTCACTTTGAATCTTTGATACCCAACTTGGTGCACAAAGTATGGAAGATATTTGTGAAATCTGGCACTACTTGGTCTCTTTCTTGCCACAGTGTGGTTCATTTTGTATACAGGTCGTCATAACTTCCGACAGGGTAGTATTGTTCTTTAATAACATACCTGAAGGATTCCCAGGTGGCCATGACTGAAAATAATGAGGTTTCCTCTGTTTCCTTTTGCTCACAGAAAGTTTCCCACCAATCTTTGACATGGGGAACGACTTTGAGGAGCGCAAAAGTTATTTTTTCTCTATTCTAAAAGTTATGGACAAAAAAAATACCCTTCTAGTAGATTCAAACACTTGTCTACAACATCTGCGTCTATATGACCTTCAAATATAGGAATATTGAAGTTTATTTGTACCTTGAAGGGGGCGGTGCCTCCGTTCGAAGAAGATGTGTCGCCTGTTGGTAGTCGCTGAAGGATTTGCATGAAACTATCCATCATCTCATTATTCTGTTGCGTGACGGCTTCCCCAATCAAGAGTTTGAAAGGATATCCTGTCCCATCATATTTCTTTTCTCCTACCATGAGAGGTCGCTTGGGCATGTGAGAGCTTCTGTCCTTAAGAGAAACAATCTCGAGACCCAAATCTTTGTACTCTGACCTCATTGGGGACATGCATTAAGACGTCAAGGAGAAGACTGCTCTGATACCACTGATCTGGATTTTATGAGCATAACGAAATGAATACAGATTATTAACAGGTGTTTAACACAAAATAACAGAGATATAGTAAAACTGGTTTTCTATTCAATAACGAAATAAGCTGAAACTGTAAAATGCAGCGAAAACAAGCTTGCTGGAATGGTGGTGACTTATCTCTGAGAAGAGATGTGACGATTGCGTGCATTCAAAAGAAGTAGATTACAATGAGGCTCTAAAGGCATTTTTATAATAAACAAGAATGCCAAAAAACCTAGACATCCAAAAACTTAACCCTAGGAGATGAAGTGCCAAAAGTCATGTGTGTTAGCATTGGAAGTCACTCCTGGATTGCTTGCAGGAGCAGAGCCCGACACCCATCAGTTTAATGTCACGATTTGTTTATAAAGGGTGATCAAATGGAGATAAAGACTCAAGGAGATATCATTCTAACTTAGGGACTGGGTCTAGTATGTAAAGAACCAAGGAGGTCTGGAATCCTAACTTCAGCCAGTAGGTTGATTAAAAGATGAGCAGGTGGAAGAATTAGGAGAAAATGAACAAACAACTCTGGGCGACAGGCTTGCAACGGTTTGTAGGGGAAAAAACTCTGAAAGTAGGATCCTCCTAGTTCAGGGCTTCAAGAAACTGAATAGAAGACTCGATTGGATCCTCCAATTCCAAGTCATTCAGCGTTAAAGAAATCACAGGAACCGGCTAGAGGCTCCGTAACCATTACAGTGATCCATTACAACATCATCCTATAATAGCTACAGCTCGACTGGATCCTCCAATTCCAAGATGCTCTAACATAGTGTAAACAAAGACATGAAAGAAACTAGCATTCATAAGGCAAGAAGTCTCAAAAGTTCATACATAACCAGAGCAACAATGCTTCATTAAAACTTTACAACCGGGAGCTTAGCTCAACCATCGATACCTACCAAATGTGAGAAAAACTTCTCTAAATACTTAGAGAAAAAACATAGAAGCCAATTTGAGACATCGCATTGAAGGCATTACATCTGTATGTTTACTACACCTGTAGTCTCTGGACAGTCGTGAACTTCAGTCAGACGCAATCGCGCTCCAAAGGACCTGTCAATGAATTGACCCACTTACAGTC
This sequence comes from Picea engelmannii, assembly GCA_009831015.1. NCBI lineage: Eukaryota > Viridiplantae > Streptophyta > Pinopsida > Pinales > Pinaceae > Picea > Picea engelmannii. The sequence continues at coordinate 1,196,615 of ML776682.1, read as the reverse complement.
ATTTCTGGACTTTCCATTTATGGTGGAAAGGATGTCCAACCGCCATCAACTGCTGCAATAACTATTTCATTGGGATCAGGAAAGGCCCTGGTCGACTCTGTACCCACGGGACATGGGGGCCTTCTCGTTCTGCCATTTGGATCTGCTCAATGAATTCGTGGCGAGACTAGCCGGTAGACATGGAGGCCGTCGTGATGACTGGAGGGCTTGATACAAAGTGGTGAATGGATGGTAATCAGGTAAGGGTGGTTTGACATGCTCGGTGTGGAGATGGGATGGGGCGGGGCCATAAGGATGGATGTGGTGGAGGGAGAATGATAGGGAAAATGCAAATGGAAGAAAATGTGGGCTTCGAAGTGAATGAGCTAGGTGGAGGGAACACAAGGGTCGGGAAGAAACTGCGGTTGTCATGACACGGGAATAGGACATGGTGACAAGGGATAGGTAATAGAGGTATATGATGAGGTTTTGGGATTTCAGGAATTCATGATTCGTGAGTTCAATATGCACGAACTCCTTGCCTCTGGGATCTCCGTTATCCCGATGCGCGATGAGCTCCTCCTCCTAGGAGCTAGCCCCTACTGGCTAAAACATGATCCAAATGACCTGTCTCCGCATGACCATAGCCAAACCCCCCATCGAAGTTTTGACGTTTACGATGACACAGTGCTTGTGTTCACGGGACTTGTGACTCCCCGATCCCCGATGCGCCTTTCGTGCTAGCCCTTTGACTAGGCCCCGGCTCAAGTGATCACCACCATATGCCTTTGACCATTCTTTCCATCGGGATTTCATGTTTTGCGATGTCAACGAACACGCATCCTTCGGACTCGCGATTTCCCGATCTGCGATGGCTCATGACCACTGACCTGTCAACGGTCCGATCCTCGTTGCAAAGTCTACCACCTATCCTCCATGATTGATAGCCGTTCTCGCCTATCGGGAAATTGTGAATCGCGACTCTGAAATGCATAAAACTCTAGCTCTCAGGATCCCCGATATCTCGATTTCCGATGCGGCGCTCCTGCGGAGCTTTCACCGCTTCTCATGTCCATGATCAAGCTCGCTTGCTTGATCCGGGCCCCAAGTAGATTTCTTCTGTGTGCTGCGCTTGGACACTTATCGTGCAGTCCTGCAGACCTTTGTTCCTCGATACCACAATTGTTTCTAACATTAGGCTCCATGGGGGATAGATTCATCCCTGTGATGCTCTAAGGACTCATTTTACAGTTCCAGTGCCTCGCTGTTGGGCCATGGATTCATTATTAGGCCACAAAAAATTAAAACAGAAACGAACTAAGAAACAAAAAGACAATATTTACAAACAAAGGAGCCACTGGAGGCTCAGACAAAACATTTTTTCAGAAAATGCCCATTCACTGGGCTGCTAAAAACTTCTTCGCCTTCCAAATATCACAACCTGTATGTGTTGTTTGAGAAAGTCTCGGAGATTCTGAAAGGCCCAATCCACAGGGCTTCAAATTTGCTGTGTTTTATCTTATCTTGTTTAGGAGCATCCCATTTCAGCACCAGGTCTCCTATCTAGAACCGCTCCTTCTTGGCGTTCTTATCGAAGACTTGCTTTATCCTTTGCTGATGGTCTCGAATTCTATCCACTGTCTGCTCCCTAGCCTGCTAGACCTCTACTAGCTGATGAATCCTTCTGATCATGTCATTCGGATCTTCTTGATAATCCTGGAAGAATTTCGCTACGGGAATGGCCAACTGAGAAGGGAAGATGACTTCGGCTCCGTAGATTAACTGGAAAGGGGAGAGACCTATAGATCTCTTTATAGTCACCTGATCAGCCCATAGGGAGAATTTCAATTTTGAATTCCAAGCCTTTTTGTTGTCTTCCAATAATCTTTTGATGATCCTTATCAGGCTTTTGTTGGAGGATTCCGCTAGACCATTGCCCTGTGGATAATATGGGGTGGAGTGAATTAATTTGATCCCAAACTGTTCACAGAACTTGGCTAGTGGTTCGGATCCGAAAGCGGTTGCATTATCAGTGACAATTTTATTTGGGCAGCTGAACCTTGTGATGAGGTCCTCCAAGAATCCAATGATTACCTTGTGGGAAGCACTCCTGGTGGGGATAGCTTCAATCCACTTGGTAAAGAAATTTGTAGCAGTCAGGATCCACCTGTGCTGGCCACTAGAAGCAGGGTGAATTTCTTCAATGAAGTCTAGGCCCCACTGTTGGAAAGGCCTTGAAACCACCACCGGTTTTAACGACAGAGACCTGAGCTGCTACTTTCCTGCAAATTTTTGACATTTGATGCAGGCTCTGACCTTTTTGCAGACATCAGTGAACACGGTAGGCCAGTAATATCCAGCCCTGAGGATTTTGTGAGCTGTGGCTCTCCAAAAATGGTGCCCTCCACACAAGCCACTGTGAAATTCATCCACGATCATCTCAGCCTTTGGTGGACTTATGCATTTTAAAAGCACCCCCAGCGGGTCTTTCCAATATAACACTTGATCGATCAGGCAGTATCTGACTGCTTTGAGCTTTAGAGCTCTTTCTTTTCTTCTTTGCAGGCCATCGGGAGGCCGCAGCTCCTGCAGAAAGTATATGACATCCTTGTACCAAGGACATTGAGCCAATGGGGGCTCCGTTTGAGGGTCTATATTAGGCAGTTGATCCTGCTGAGTACCTGAGCATTCGTTGATGAAACTTATTCCCAACGCTTGGCAGTTTGCTTCAGCCAACAACCTGGCTAAACCTTGCCCTTTGATCAATTTGGTGGGCCTAATCTCCAGGTCGAACTCCAGGATTTTGGCTATCCATTTACTCCTTCTCCCGTCCATATCAGGCTGAATAAGAATGTCTTTAATAGCAGTCGAGGGGACATAGGCAATGATTTTTGACTGCAAGATGTAGGTTCTAAAATCTTTGAGATCTTTTACTAGAGCATAAGCCTGCTTTTCCATAGTGTCATACCTGACTTCGGCATCCCTCAATGCTTGGCTGAAATAATAAATAGGCTTCTCTAGCCCACTGTCATTTGTCTGTAATAGAACAACAACCACTGTGTCAGGTGAGGCAAAGGAGAAAATAAGGAAATCCTTTGAGTAGTCGGGACTGATAAGCACAGGAGCTTCATTCAGGGCCTTCTTGATTTGTTCAAAGGAATGTCGTGATTGTGGGGTCCACCTTACTTCATTCTCTTTCTTTAACATGGCTGTTATGAGCTTTACCTCCTCAGCAAAGTTAGGCACAAACCTCCTCAGAAAATTAATTTTGCCGAGGAAAGATTGCACCTCCTTCCTGGACCTCGGGATTGATAAGGCTTGTATCACCTCAACTCTGCTGGGGTCAATCCTAACTCCTTCTGCTGATACTATGTGGCCTAGTAACTTTCCCTCCTGTAGGGTGAATAGATATTTCTTGGGGTTTAATGAAATGCCAAACTTTCTACATTTCAAGAAAAATTTCCTAAGATGGCGACAGTGTTCTTTATCAGATTTTGAAAACACCGTGATGTCGTCCAGGTAAACGACCACAAATTTATCCTTTTCCCCAACGAAAGCTATGTCCATGGCACGCTGGAATGTCACCCCTGCATTCATTAGTCCAAATGGCATCTTGGAGTACATGAATGTGCCCCATGGAGTGGTGAATGCTGTCTTTTCCTTGTCCTCAGGTAGAACAGAGACCTGATTGTAGCTAGAGAAACCATCAACCATGGACATCCTGGAAGCTCTTGTCACCCTCTACAGTATATGTTCCAACTTTTGCAAGGTGTAGTTATCCTTTCGTGAGCTCCTGTTCAGGTTTCTGAAGTCTACACAGAGTTGGATTTCTCCATTCATTTTCCTTACTGGCACCAAGTTGGCCACCCACTCTGAATATCTTAGTGGCACAATGATTTGATCTTGAAGCAACTTCTTCACTTCCCTCTCCATGATAGGTAGCAGCATGGGATTAATCTGTCTCAGCTTCTGCCTGAATGGCTTTGCCTCCTCCTTTAATGGAATTTTATGCTCAATGATAGAGGTGTCATAGGTTTTGAAGTCTTCGTAGGTCCAGGCAAACACATCAACAAATTCCCTCAAAATTCCAATGTATTCGGACCTCTGTTCCTCTGTCAGACTCTTCGACAATTTGACAAACTTGGGCTCATCCTCGGTCCCAACGTTGCACTGAATAGTACCAACGTCCTCCTCTGAGACTTTTTCCTTTAACAATACATCATTTCCATCAAAAGGTCTTTCCAAAGGAACCATTCCTCTGGGAATGTGGTTGCTGGGCAGCTGTACAATGTCACACGCTGCAATCTTATTCAGAAAATTACCCCCATCAAGCTTTTCCTCTGAGACAACATCTTGGTCAATGTGCATTTTTGAAAATTCTTCGACAGTCTCCAAGAACCTCTTGACCTCGAGATCATCCTCGAATACTTTCCAGTGTTTGACGTTGTCAAGTATGGAGGGCCTGTATTTTACCTCAACATCATATCTGAATTTGGGCGGCGAGGGTACTTTGAAATTGCTAGCCGATGTAGCCAAGGAATCTACCATGGTGTTCTCCTCTCTTGGGATGAATGAAATGTTGAATGCTGAGAAGAAATTGTCGACTAGGTCCCATACCTCATTTCTGTAGCTTCTGAGTCTAGGATGCTTAGCCTGATAAGCGTTCCTGATCTGCTGAACTACCAACTCTGCATCTCCGAACACTGCGACTTCCTGAATTCCCATATCCCTCGCCGCTCTCAATCCCGGAACAAGAGCCTCGTACTCTGCCACATTGTTGGTAGCTTCAAATTCTAATTTGTATGACAGAGATGTGGTTTCCTGAGCAGGTGACACAAAAACCACCCCAGCTCCAATGCCTTCCCTGGAAGAGGCTCCATCAAAGAACAGTTTCCAGACGGGGGTGATGGAAGGAGGAAGTTCGGGAGAAATGGTGGGCTACTTTTTGAGTCTAAGAGGAGGTTCGGGATCATGAGAGAGTTGGAGCAGACTGGAACCTAAGTCGGTGTCCAAGGCAAAGATGGGATGGTTGGTAGGGTTGGCTTCATCACTGACTATGTAGGCCAGTTGGGCTTCCCTGTATAGTCTTCTATGCTCTCCTCCGAACACTGGGATAGTAGCATATGTGAGGTCCATCTGCAAGGTTCCCCCCAATATTTTTATCCAAGATATTGATAATAGCATACTGAAATTGGGGGGGACATCAGCCACTACAATATCCATGACCACACTCTTCATGGGCAGTTGAAACAAGGTCACAACCAGGTCTTTGATAACTCCAAGACACTGAACTCTCCTGGAGTCGAAGGAATAAAGGTCATGATAGGCTCAGGTAACTTCTAGCCCTAACTCCTCCATGACAGTTTTGGGCATGAGGTTGTGAGAGGCCCCTGAATCCATCAAGCAGTTGTGCAACACTTTATCATGTATGTTCATGGATGTGTAGAAAGGGGGGGATGAGTCATCTCTATTTTCTACCATGGGGCCCAAGACAACTGCCGGCTTTTCATCTTGGAGGTTTATGTAATCTGAGGGAAGGCATGAGGCTTCAGACTGTAAAAGTTCAGAGAAGCGTTTTTTGAATTCGTCATGTTTAATCAGCTCAGTGAGGGGCACAGGGATCCCGATATTTTGGATCTCATGCTCGAAGTTAAAAGAAGATGTAGGCTTCGGAATTTCTTTTATTTCAGGAACATGATTGTGGACAACGGGAGAGTGGGGTTGGGCCTTCTTACCTCTGTGACCATTTGCTACTGCGTTAGCAGGCTTTTCTGTTCTAGGGGACTGCTCAGGAATATTCGGTGCTACTGTCCTTTTGTTGGACCTCAGGTTGTACCTGCCTTGACTGCCACCAGCCTTTTCTCCCTTGCTCAACTCATTTAGTTGACTGTCCATGAGAGATTCCTTGTATGCCGATTGAGTGAGATGAGGAAAAGGAGGAGTATCTCCAAAGCAATGGATTTCAGGCTCAGGTTCGTCTGTTTCCCCTTCTTCTCCCTCAGCCACAAAGTTGTTTTGAAAAGGTGCTTGAATTTTTTGGTCATCTCTGTCTCTTTGCAACATCGGGGAAGTGATATTGTTTGGCCTCTGAAAAACTCCTTTGTTTTCGGCGATCTAAGGGCCCTTGTACGCTTGCCTTCTCTCTACCTTTAGTCTTTCCATCTCTGTAGATAGAGACTTTACCATTTTGGTCAGTTTATCTACTTGAAGGTGGGGCATCGATGGGCCAGAAGTTGAGGCTTCGGATTTTCCTTTTCTCCTGCCCATGTTAGCCTCGTTCCTTAATCTATCAGTTGCTAATACATTGGATTCCACTTCTATGGCTGCGTCTTGCATTTGAGCCAAGGAGGCGACTCTTCTTTCTCTCAATAATAAACAGAAATCGGGGCCAAACGCACTAGCGTAGGACATCTTGGCCGAGGCTTCTGATGGATTTATTTCATTGGGAATCTTATTGTACATTTTATTGAATCTTTTGGAGAAGTCAGAGACAGACTCTCCTTCCATCTTCTTCAAAGACCCGAACTCAGTCATATAATACATGAAATCCTTCTTATCTCCCCACTACCTCAGGAAAGCATTATCCAAGGCTTCAATTCCAACAATAGATCCAGGAGCTAATACTCTAAACCATTTCCTTACCTCACCATCCAGGCTCTGGACAAAAACCCTCATCCAGACATCTTCATTTCCAATATTTAGGTTGTCTGCATAACTATAGAAAGAAACCAGGTGTTCTTCCGTAGTTATGTCCCCTTCCCCGGTGAACTTGGGCATATATTTCAAGTAATCTCCAGTAGGGAAAGGATTCATGGGCTGAGGTGAGACCAATGGAGCATACCTGGCAGCAACTATGGCATCCATTCTATTCAGAGGGGGATTAGCACCAGCCATAGGGATATTAGGTGGAGGAGAGCTTGGAGGAGAAGGAGTTCGCAAAGGGACTACTGAGAATGAGCCTCTAATTGGAGTGGGGAACAAGAGGGGATTTAAGGACAAGGCTATCGAGCTCAAGTCAGTGGGTACTCCTCTTTGTACAGGAGTGGTTGAGCTAGGCGTAGGGAAATCTTCTACGGTCCTGGGTATATGCTAGGGTATAGCTTCAGGGGAGAGGGGAGTGACAAAGTTTTGTCCCTCTTGTTAGAAAATAGGACCGCGGAGCAATAATATAAAACAAATGCAAAAACAAAAAACACAGAAGACACACAATACAAGAGAGACACAGATTTACGTGGTTCACCCAGTGTGGGCTACGTCCACCAGAGAAATTGCCAGGTCCNCATCAAATGAAGGGATACAACCTACAACAAAACCTGTTGTAACTTCCTCTTCTTTCTCTCACAGTCTCCTCTCTCAGAATACAATATTCACCATCAATCCATAGCCGCAATACATTTCCCTCATAAAAGAGGGTTGCCTTCTAGGGCAAAAAAGCCTAACATAATCTCTACCGTTAGATCTGCGACCTTATAATGAACGGTCCAGATTTACAATGAAATTACATATACTTTTACAAGGCAATTTTTTCTTTGGGGGCTTCGCCCCCGAACCCCCATCGGGGGACGCTGCCCC
>ML776682.1:1153291-1164046 GCA_009831015.1 Picea engelmannii | reverse complement strand
TATATATATATATATATATTCTTTAGTTTACTCCAATATATTTTAAATATCAATATTCAATTTTATATTGGAGTAAACTAAAGAATATATATATACTTTTCTATAACATCCAACTAAATAAACATTTTCAATGTGTATATCTCTCTTTCTCTCTTTTTATACATATATATCATCAACATAAAATTTAAAATTTTTATTATTCTTACCATAGTACAAATATTATTCATATCAACAACATACAAATGTGTTTATTTAACTAATAAAAAATATTTAAAGTTTTAGGTTTTACATTTCCTCTCCTACTATGTCATGCTTTTCGTTTCCTATCATCTCATGTTTATTCCTTCTTAAATGATACAAAAGTACATAACTTATTGTTGGTCAAGTAGTTACAAGTTCCATACATCAGCAAATATGGTGATACTTTAACACATATGTTTTTCCTCTACTCGCATATGTATCCTCCTTTAATTCCATTTGTATCCATTATATTTTACTTAATGCATTCCTTCATTGTATGTGGTCTTTCGGTTCCTTTGTACTTCCACTGTTTTTACAAAATATCAAAGGTATGGTATATGTGTTGACAACAAATTCTCTTACAAGGATTGGAAATGGAGAAATTATTTGCAGTCCTATTATACACATTATGGACTTCAAATTAACATTAGAAGATCGTTACTCAGTAGTCCTATCTGATGGAGGCAGTACATTGTGAAGCTTACTTTCCTCAACATTTGGTCATTATTTCACTTTATCTCAAATAGAAAAAAGGGTCCTTGGATGAACTACATGACTTCACTTGTAGAAATATCCAAGAGAACAAGTATGTCTTCACTTTACCTTCTTCACACCGCTCAATCTTAGTTATAATTTATACAACTAGTATCTTCATTTAATTTTCACATGCATCACACACACCAACCACATTTTACATTCCCTACTATGTGACCAATAATGCAAGTGCTAATTTTACATTGTTTTTACTTTTTCTGCAGGATTTTAATAGTGCATGAAATCTAGGTGCATACTTTTCAAGCAGACATTGTTGGTGCCCCAACATTGATAGAAGATGTAAGTTCTTCTTCAAAATATACCATTCAAACCTACTAATACACCCCCCAAAATTACACCTATTTCATCTTTGCATTCATCCCTAAAGGAATGGACTCTAAAAGTCATAGTACTTTCAAAAACTGATCTATGGACATTCACCAATGCTAAGGGAATTGGCCATGTATTTTTCTTCGATGTTATTGATGCAAAAAATAGTGAAATACACATTACATGCTTCAACATCCAAGCGACAAATTTCCATCCTTCCATAGACATTGGAAAAGTTTATATCATTTCAAAAGGGTACATTAAGCTTGCGAAAAAAGAATTCAATCATTTAAAAAATTATTGGGAAATAACTCTAGATATTACCTCGACCATTGAATCTTGTTTAGAGGATGATCATTCAATAGAAAACCACAACTTTTTGTTCACTCCTATTAATGTGGTACCAATTTTAGTCAACAAATCTATAGTTGATATTATTGGAGTTGTTATCTATGTTAGTCCTTTAGCAACCATCATGAGAAATAATGGAACAAAGGCACATAAGAGAATCTCCCAACTAAACGACATGTCAGGGTATAGTATAGAGGTCAATTTATGAGGGGTCTTCTACAACAAACATAATCTACACCAACATTCTATCTCAAATAACTTTCCAATAATCACTCTCAAAGTAGGAAAAGTAACTGTAATAGGATATCAATTACTACAACCTTCACATCCCAACTTTCCATCAATCATATTCTCAAAGAAGCCCAATATTTGAGATCTTGGTTTGATAACCCTTTAACAAATCTATCTTATCACTCATTATCTTCACATGGAGCTTCAAGAGGGAACCCTTCCATTAAAAAACACTTGGTTGATATAGAAAATGAGGGAATTGGAAAAGGTCCAAACCCTACATTCATTTTGGTTGAGGAAACTATTGCTTCTTTAAATACATACAATTGCTGGTATGTTGCATTCCCACTTACAGTTAAAGATCGAAAGTGTAAAAAAAACTCACACCTATTGAGGATGGTGTCTGGAATTTCCAAAGGTGCAATCAACATGTTTTTGAATGTGAACACATGTACATTTTTTAGTTCAACATTGAAGACCAAACAAGAAAAAACAATGGTGCAACAATTCAAGAAGTCGTCGAACAACTTATAGGTGTTTATGCTAAGAAATTATATGAATATGAATACGAGGGAAATACCAAAAATATCATAGACATATTTGGAAAATCGTTCTTTCATAGCTACTTATTAAAACTAGTAGTGCATGAGGAAACCTTTTCGAATAAAAAACAAATCAAATGCATCATGATTTCATATGATAAAATTGATCACATATCAAAGCCAAAAGAGGACATTCTGATCCCTGAATTGTGGCTAAATAGTTCTTGCAAAGTGTTACGATTGTTTCTTTCAAACACCAACTTGTAATTTCCCTACTTTTGTGCATATACCTACTATATAAACTATTTATGTTTTGGAGTTTTGTTTCTTCGTTATAACATTTATATGGAAGGAAATCCAACTTATGCATTCAGAGCTCTAAACGTGAAAAAACTACCGAGATTACCTTCTTTGGGCTCATTAAAAATACATTGAAGGGGGTTTCATTGTGTCTTTCTAATCGAATTTGCATCTCTGCATCTTTGGCCTAATGTCAGATCCATGTTGCTCTCAACTAAACCTTTGAAGTATGCCTTATACGGAAGCCATGTAGCACTTTGCCTGTGCGACCTGACACCTTGACCCATGGAGGAATTTTTCCCGAGTGTCCTTTTCCTACACATGTCTCCTTGCTTTGAGAATTAGTGTGTTCCTTGTGCTTGGAACTAGTATAACTTCTTGGGACACTCGGTCCTCCTTTTTAACGTGGAATTCTTTTAGTCTTTTTCAAAGATCTTTAAAAAATTGAAAAAGACAAAAAAAATAAAAAAAAGCCAAAAAGAGGGGACAGGAAATATATATTCTTTTTTGGCAGCACAATGAGTCACCCTTGCACAAAGTAGATCCTTCCATTTTTTCATCAAGCATTAGGATCTAATATGACCTTAGGAAGTTGTTCTTGCTACATAGAGTTGTGTCCTTCTTCATTTGGTTACTCTTCCAAACACATGGAGAGTTTGCGTTGCCTCCTCCATCATGAACTTATGTCAATGTCATGCTGCCTAAGTCTGATCATCTTTTGTGCTTTTGTCCAAGGGAATTTTCACCCAACCTGAGTCGGCCTTTCTGTATTTTGTCTCTTGACATCATGACCCGGCCATCCCGAAAGTCCAATCAAGTGCTTGTTCAAAATCAACGAAGTTTTATGTCTAATCATCGAGATCCTCTTGTATTTTCCCAACGATCCATTGAATACCTCTGGGTAGTGAATCCATACACTCACATTGTACACCTACCCGAGTTTTGAAGATCTTGAAGTTGTTTCGCAAGCTATGAAGACCTCATCTCCAACCATTGGGCGTTGTTGGCTTCTTGAACATAGATACTATACTTGTATATCTTTGATTTTGAGATGTATATCCATTGTGTATTGCTCGCAGCTACACTTTATATAGTTATATGACACTGATATGCAATGTATTTGATTGGAAGCCATCATTTATTTCATCTCGAGTATGGGTATGCCCGCCTTAGAGAGACAATTTTTATTTTTTTAGATGACACCTCCCAAGCTCTGGTCCCATGCTCGCTCGCTTTGTACATTGGTGAAGAGTTTGTAATGTATTTCAACCATCAGATGCTCTTCTGACCTCACACATTAGGGGGCATTTGTTATAACCCTAAATTTCTCTACACATGGATACCTCGCCTTTGGTCCTCTTACTTGAATATGTGCATTCCCTGCACCGATACTTCCCACGTACATACTCTTGTTGCACCACTACAACTCGTGTACATATGCATGCTGCACCATTACAACTCGCGTATACTTTCAAAAGTTTCAAAAAATAAAAAGTTGCAAGGAATTCATTGATATTATGGGCTATTGGGTAGTTTCCCAACTAATCCACTTCCTATAGCCCGTCACCCAACCAAAGAACCATGTTTTTTTTTTTTTATATAAAAGGAGGTTTTGGGGTCTGATTCCACATCTAGGCATAAGAACAATGAAACTCTTCCTGTTTCACATCCCCTCCTTGCCCAAGTTATTGCAACCTTTTTGTGAGAATTGCCTCAGCATTCCCCAATTATCCCTTCTTCCTCCATCAAAATCCATTCACTTCCCAAGAAGAGATCATAAGGTTAAGAGGATAAGCCATACAAAGGTGCACTTGGAGCTTGGTGAAGAGGAACCCGGACCAGGTTCATGGAGCAATAGTCGGCTTTGGTTGTAAAGGTATAACCATTGAGTTATTAATAAAATAATTACTTTTCCTGTCCCAAATCATGGTGTATTGAATGCTTTTAATGGTTTATGTTTTGACATTCTAAAATCTAACCCTAATTTGTATATGAAATAACATGCTTTAAGATTTTTGTTTGTGAACCTTTAAATGCAGGTCAGCCTTGGGAGGAGGCTTGTAGTTAGTGAAACTTTCAAGCGCGAGGGGATTGTCACCGGACGTGGAGTAGAGGTATAGTTACTTGATCCCCCTCATCTTTTCTTTTCTTGTATGAGTTTTGGTATGTTTCTGGTAGTCTAGAGAAGTAGTTGACATTTAGACGGTTAATTGATATGCCTACATTCTAAATCTTGGTGTAGTCATAGGGGGATTTTCCTGCTAGCAGTTGACAACTCACTCAAAAAGACAAAATCCCCTGTTTCTAGGAGGTTGGCCCCTTGACACATGTAGTTAGGCCTAGTTGGTGGAACACATGTATTTTTCCAAAAACATTAGTGCAAAAAGGTATATTATACATAAAAATACACTTCAATCATAAATTCATTAAGAAACATACAAAATACTCATGACTGGCTATTAATTATGATCAAAAGAAAACATCAAGTGTGCTTGTGGTGGAAAAATATGTCAAACATGATACTTTAAAATGGAAAACAGTGAGGCTCATCATCACCCCCCAGTTGGACTCTGGTACACCCTTCTTACAACCAAAACCTGTCTTTATGATCTCACTACTACTACTTTTTTGAGTACCATGTCATTGTTCATTACTCCTCTATTGGTTATCATCATTTTTCTCCTTAAGAAAATGGTGTTGCTCATTACCCTGATGTCTATCAATATTCAGTTGATGTTACTACTACCCCTTGTTGAATTCCTCTTTCATATCCCAAGATATATACTTGGTGACAACTTGTTGATCATGGCATCCCTTATCGTTCAAAATGTTGGCCCATTCTACTCCTTCCTTTTCTAGTTTGAGGTCAGCTATAAGAGCTACAAGGTGAAGAAGTGGAGGGCTCATCCTTAACCCAATCCAATTCATTTTTATTCTCATTGGAGTTTCTTTATACCATGTTGTTTTGAGGAGGGCAAGCTACAAGGTGTTGGGAGAATGAGGTTCCTTGATTCTCAAGCCATGAGGCAAAGAGTGCCACCTCTTGTGGCAAGCCTCTGCAACTACTTATCCTAATAATATCAGTGTGTCATCAAGATGGGATATTACTTACCTATGTTTATTTGTACACCCTAGAGTTATATCCTTATCCAAAGAGAGGCTATGATGGCTGTTTATGACATCTTTAAGCCTAACAACCTCTACTCTAATCCAAAGGGGTGTTTGTTGTTCTTATTCCTTATAATTTTTTAATTCTTTTTCCTTCATTTCCTCATGCCTTAACCAAGAGGAAAAGGCCATCAATTTTACATCCCCCACATATGGATTGCGATTCTAGTTGTAGCGGTGTGGTAAGACAAGGTTATGTAGGTAGAACTCACAAAGATTATATTTTTCTTCCATATTACAACCCTAGTATGCATATAAGAAATATTTGGGTGTAACCAGGTTGAATTTCACTATCTTGGCTGAGTGTGTAATTTGATTTTATACCACTATTCTTTTAGGAACAATGTGTATGCTCTGTCTAGTGTCTTGCATTCAAGAATTTTTTTAGATACTTTGGCTATTGTTTTGATTGTTGCTTCCATTATGTCTACTTTTTTACTCTTCTCATGTAGATCTCATCTTACCTTACTTAATTGTTGTTCTTAATTGTTGTTAAAGTAGATCTCATCTTTTCACTCTTCTCTACTTTCATCTTCTGGATATAGTATACTTTTTGCATAGTCATAATTTGGTGTTTCCTCTTTCATGAAAGTCTCCTCTTGAGGATCCTTCCATTTTTTTTATTTATGTTATTCTGGACTAGGAGAGTCCTTTACTTCCTCTATTTGGGGTGTGATAGTGAGTGGGGTTGATGGTATTGGGATCCTCTTTTTATTTCTTTTCTTGATTTTGTTGGACCTCCTCCTTCTAGGTTGCACCCACTTTGCAGAAGTGATTTTCAAAAGGATAACCATATGGGTCCCTAAAGTAGTTAAGACATCATCCACCTCTTATCTTCTTCATCTACATTTTTCTTTTTCTCCCTCTTTTGTTGTTTTGATTTATTGGGTTTGGTGAATCTCTCAGGTTCCTCTCTCTTGCTTCTTTCTTCCTCACTCATGGCTTCTTGTACTTCTTCAAAATCTTGTTTGTCCATGTTGATGAATTATTCCCATAAAATTTTATATTTCAAGATCCTAAGAGCATTTGAGACTATTAGCTTAATGAGTCCATGATGTGATAATAATTCATGTTTCCCTATTTGTACGTTTAGGCTCATCTTTTTAAGTGACTGAAGAAGAAAATAGGGGACACTCAGATTCAGATGTGGTTCCTAATTTGGAAGATGCCTAAGCTGATGCAACACTCTGAAATTGTAGGCATAGAACACACTCATTCTACCCTCACAAGTAATGCATTTGATGATGTGGTTTGCTACCTACTTCCATGGTTGAGGGAGTCTTTCCTTTTTTATTCCATTTTTATCCTCATCAGGTTTCTCATTATGGAGGAAGAATGCCTTCTTGGAATTAATATATTCCCACCTTTCTTCTTTGTCCCAAGGAATGACCAAAGGTAAACTAGAAACTTTGTTGATGGAGGCTTCATTGATCCCAATGGTTAGCCCCCTGATTATAGTCACATATTCCTGATCTTGTATGCTCTAGAAATTCTGAGAAAACTCCATGGACACCTCATCATAAAACTCCCTTAGTCTCTCAAAGTAACCCAACCACTCACTTTTTTGAAAAATTTCCACTATCTCAGGGTTGTCATAAACCCTAGAAGGCTCTGTTGGTTCCCTTCTCTTAAATCCTGCTCCCATAATTGTTTTATAGGATGATGAGTGGAGAGGAAGGATGGTTGAAGGTTTCTTGTAGAATATTCAAGTTGGATTACTCTTTAGAGAGGATGATAAGTTAAGATGGTATTTAGGTAAACTGGTGGTCAAAAAGTTCAACAAAAAGGTTTTTCTTGAAAAAGAAAAAAAAGGTAAATTGACGGTTTTTATCTGAAAAATTTCAAGTTGGTATGGTTTTATACAGTCATTCCTGTAGAAATATATTTCTACATGAAATGTGTAAATCAAAATTTCTACAAGGTGCATTGTTGGTTACTTGGGCTGACCCAAGTTTTGATCTCAATATGTTTCCAACAAAACCCTCAAAACTATCGGCCCTCCTGGTAACCCAGAAGGAAACGTTGTGCACATAGTGCACAATGCAGTCTCACCCAAGATATATTTATGGGGGACTGCAATACTTAGGTATTTTTAGTCTAGGAAGGTGTTCTAACCTAGGTCTGCATTCCCTGCCTCTTCTCTCTTTTTCCCTATGCCTTCATCATTTTTTCCTTTTTTTGGTTGGTTAAGTTAGTTTCCCACTACTGAGTGTCTTGGCCTTGATTCATTTTTGAGTCTTTGCATGTTTCTTTTATGTTTTTCTTGAAAGGATGAAATATATGTTGGATTTGGTTTGAATTTCTTGTCATCACATGCACCATTGATTGAGCTCACCGTAGGTCTACCAAGTCTTTTCTATGTATAGGAAATGCCCATGCACACGATGCAACAATCCAGAACAACAAATTTCAGGCTCAGACTATGGGAATGGACATGGACATTTTCAATGGTAAATATCCGCCAAGTAAATCATATCAACGGTTGTCCACCATTCGAAGATGTAGAATTGTGCAGATTTTAACACCAAGAGTCGTTAGAAGACCTGAATCCCGAGCTGTCGAAGACCCGAAGAGAATCTGGGCCATTCACCTGTCATGACATGCGGTGATAGATCATCTACTTCGATGATTTTCACTTCAGGAGTTTTCCAAGCACAAACATTCGAAACCCCCGAAGAGCCAAAGAATCGAAGTCCTAAAGTGAATCATGACCATACATCAGATGGGACACGTGGCGACATATCAGTTACTTTGGTGATTCTCCTCTAGGAAGTTTCAAAGCACTAACATTTGAAACTCTTGAAGCCCAAAGTGACGAAGCATGTGGCAACCAACAATTGAGACACATGGCACACTCATGAGGCAAGATATGTGGCATTCATCTTAGGTCATTTGGTTGTGTCATTCACCCATTTCCATGCGACATGTGTCACCTCTCTTTCCTAGACACCTCAGCAGCCGTGACATCATACGACATCAGGCCACCACATCACTTTGGCGATTTTCCTCCAGGAGATGTTTCATGTTTTCACATTCAAAACGCCCGAAGCCCGGACTCCCGAAGCAAGCGTGGACTGTTGATCTCAAATCAATCTGAACCATTGATCATTTTCGTAGGTAAAGGTCACCCAGATCTTGGATTGTGATCAGATCGATGGCTATAGTTCATTGCGGAGACATGAACTGCCGGACATTAATTTTCCAGAGCGGTCGCACAATTTAAACCATGGTTTTGTTGGAACGATACATGGAATATTCTGGTGAATTGTGGGCCCAAAGTTAGTCTAAATATAAACCACCCTTAACATCTCCTTCTGTAATATCCCTTGGCCAAACCCAAATGCAAGTGTAATCCAAGTATATCTAAGCTATTGAGCTGTTTAGACATTGTTTTTGTAATACACCTTTCATGGCATGGTGCGCGCATATACTGCGTAGTAAAGTGATGTAGTGTGTACATTTCTGGATAACACGCGTAGTGACTAAAGTCCGCACAACCTTGAGGACAACGGATACCACACACAGTAACTAAAGTGTGCGCAACCTTGAGGAAAGCAGATACCATGCACTGTAACTAAAGTGCGCGTAACCTTGAAAACAACGGATACCGCGTGCAGTAACTAAAGTGCGCGCAATATTAAGGTCAACGAACCTTTATGTATATGATATGCATTATAAGTTGGTGAGCCAGTATTATAAGCCAGAATGCTTATGTTTTATAATTAGGCCAAAGTGCCTAGATGTTAAAGGCCAACGTGCCTATTTTGTATATATCTCATGATTAATATAAAACACATTGCTGCACACAGACCGACCACGATAAAAGAGAAGGGGGACTAGATTCCACTAGTTAAGGGAAAAGGAGGGCCAAAAGCTAAGGAGAGGGCTAAGAGAGAGAGCTTAAGCCAAAAAGGAATATTAAATTAATATTTCTTAGAACATAAATTATGGATAATTATTTTATCCTAAGTCCTAAAGAAAGGGACAAGTGTATCAGAGTAGCCTCCAACATGACAAGTGTCAAGTTGGAGACATGCATACTTATTGCTAAGACTTAGTGCCTTTTGGGGGGGCTTACCATTTTTTCTTCGACCAGAGAACCATTATGGGGGGGAAATCATCATATCTACCATGAATCCATGGCCATTTCTTTGCACAGTCATCAAGCTATCCTTGTACTTTCCTATCACTATACATGGACCTATTTTCGTGACCATTTTTTCGGTGGGTGTACCTGTCAGCTTGGGAGTGGGATTGAAGAGGCGGGTTTTCAGGCCCATGAGCAATTCTTTGAGTGAGAGAATTGTTGGGGATCAATTTCCTCAAGGTGATAAACTACAGCTACAGTTCTCTGAGACTTCTGGTCTAGCCTGTTGCTGAAGCCCTATAAGGGAAGTGGAGCAGCCGAAGGACTGTTGAGTAGAGAAGGGGCACACTTCCTTGGGTGGGATAGGAATGTGGGGAATGAGAGGCTGTAGGTTGTTGGTTGAGTGATCATCTAAGATGGAGTATTTCCTGTTTACTGTGAACCCTTAGCTTGGTTAGGAACCCCTTACTTGGGTGGAGTCTAGTCCCAGCTTGGGGGTGACTCACTGTTGAGAGCGATGAACAATGTAGTCTAAGGCTGGGAGGTTCGTGGACGGTTTGCATGCAGTTGGTGAAATTCTTACCAAGATAAGTATTGGTTATGTGATGAATTTACATGCTGCATTGTCATTTATGTGTTAATTTATGGGATTTATTGCATGTGTGAGCATATCTATCTGTATGTTTAAGGGTATACCCCTGTGTATGCTGCATGTTTGTGATTACTGATAATACAACCTGAAAATAGTATGTTTACAGAATGCAACTATTTGTTTATGTTTTATATGTGAAGCTTCTACTAGAGTGTTTTATGTATATGTTTAATTGCATGCATTTCAGTATGTATATATGCCTGTGTGTGTATATACATATTTTAGAAAGAGACAAATTATGTGACATACCTCAGTTGGATGTTGGGTTGTTACCTTATGTTGTCAGAGCTAAGTTAAGCGTCTGAGTAGTGACATCCCCT
>ML776682.1:1142338-1153194 GCA_009831015.1 Picea engelmannii | reverse complement strand
ACGGTATGGTATCATAGATTTAGCATTGCACAGAGTGCATAGACATAATAAGGGTGCACATGGTGTGCGCGGTATGATAAGGCACATCGAAGTTTGATTGGTGCGCACACAGTATGAGTATGAGTTGTATCGCTACAATGTAGGCAAGGGTGCATGTAGGTGATTATGTGTGGTAGCGACAGAGTATTCGATGGGGCATACAGAGTATTGCATGCGATAAGGCATGTTGAACATTAGCACAGTGAAATGCATAGAGAGAAATACATGTGGAATATTCGAGTGTGATACAAAAACTGTCCACAGTGGATATTGGTTCGCAAGGTAGAACTAGTACGTGCAAGTTATTGGCACGACGAAGAGAAAATGTATAACAGATACAGGTGCACGGAAGCATGAAATTACCTTATAAAGTTGCTTTGCACGATAAATAAAGTTACACAAGTTTAATTTAATGCGCTCAAAATCGTCTGAAAGGCTAATTAAGACGATGAACTTGAGTTTAATAGAAAATTTACATAGTATTCAAAGAAAGAGGAAAAGACAACTGCATTGAAGTATTATTTAAAATGAGTCAAGCGAGTGAGATGAATTTTGAGTTTTATTCAAACAGTTGAAAGTGAAATCTTAATATTAAAGGAAACAAGATTCATATCAACATCAGTTGGAATCTTGTCCTAAGCAGTACAAAATCCATTATTGTGCTTATATATTCATTTAAAATCCAAAATTACAAAAGGGGATGATTCAAAATAGCAGTTGGCTTATTTAAAGAGACCGTACAAGAACAAGTCTATCATCTCCGAAGATTCCTTACCTCTGCTACCATTTGTCCAAAAATTGTTGAAATATACTCAATTGTATTTGAGGGCTCATTTCATCTTAGCTAGCTCCTCCTTAAAAGAATCTAACTAGACCGGTTGATTCTCTCCAATACTTTCAACCACTTCAGTGAAGGGTTCTTTCTTCTGTCGCTTGCTTCATTTCTTCCTAGCAGCTGGTTTTTTAATAACCAGATCTCTCATGATTGGATTTAGCCTGATTTCCAATCAAGAATTAGCAACAGGTACTGTGTGAAATTTAGCTGCCAGTATTTGCGCGACTACCTTTTCCTTCGCACTCGTAGGAAAATTTATCATGTTTCCTGAATAACCAGTCTCATTGAATTTAACTGCATCCATATGCCTTAGTTGTGTGGGCACTGAAATACTTTTGCAGAGATGAGAAGCTCGAACCAGTTTGGAGACTGCTCGCTGATGGATAAGATGATGCTTCCATACCCGAGAGTTGGTTATTATAGAGCCTCAATCATGAATCACTGGCAGACTTGCACACAAGTACGATGGGTTCCATGCTCGGCTAATCCATTTTAAATGATTAAACTTTTTGAGTTCGTTACATGGCAGCGTTCACCTAACTTCAAACGGATGTGATGTACCGAGCGAATGAGACAGAGTGATCTGACTAGCCGTCACCCGTCCCATGAATGGTGGATTTGACATATTGAAGTATGTGAAATCGAAACTTATGCAAAAGTGGTTTCGGAAAACTACCTGTCGCCCGATGTATCTCTGTGTGATGATGTAGTTCTTGCTAAGTTCTCAAAACTTGGGTCTTGTCTAAGAATCGTCATTGTGACAACACCAAGAAATCTGAGAAGATAATTCAGATATATTTATTGAGCCGAAATAGTTCATATTTCTCATGGATTGTTGATTTAGTTAACCTAATAAGTTTTAATGGTTTCACATTTTGCAGAATTAACAACGACTATATCAAATCAGATCAGTACTAAATCCATAACAATGGAAGAGACATGGAGAAATTACAGTCAACAAGATGAGAGCAGAGGGATGAATGTCCATTTGGACATTGAAGGAAGAAAATCCAATGGACATGGAGAGGAAAGGGATGAAAACCTAAATATGGTAGAGACCATTAAAAATTTGCAAAAGGATGTCCAAAGCCATAAAGCTGATAATGAAAGGCTTATGAGAGACAAAGAGCAGCAGGATGACTTCAACATGAATTTATTGCAAAGTTTGAACATAATAGAAAAGAAATTGGAAAAAGAAAGTGACTCAAGCAAATCTAGAAGTCACAAACCTTCAGATGAGAAAAAGAAATCAGGAAATGTTAACAGACACCACCATCACTCCCCGAAGCATTCCAATAAAAGAGCAGGCAGCAACACAAGTCTATCCCTTGTCAGACAATGTAAGAGTTCTGGGGTGGATGAACTATGAGGAGAAATGAACAAAATAAAACCTCCTACATTTGATGGTGAGCACAAGAAGGATGAAGATGCCGAAACATCGTTGCTAGGCATGAGAAAGTATTTTCAATTACACAATTATTCTTCTCATGCAGAGGGTAGAATTTCCATCAATCAACTCAAAGGAAAGGCATCCATGTGGTGGGATCAGCTTGTGCAGGTACAACACATCAAAGAGAAGAGCGTTACTTGGAAGGAATTTAAGAGGTATTTTGAGAAGAAATACTTGAATAAGAGATATTATGACAAGAAAATGAAAGAGTTCTTTGAACTCAAGCTCAGAAGCATGACCATAGATTAATATGAAAGAATATTTCTAGAAATATTGAAGTGTGTCTCCTTCATCAAGGATGAGACAGTTAAAATTCAAAGGTATTTGAGTGGATTCCCAACATTCATCAGTGAAAAAATACAGTATGATGATCCCAAGACATTGGAAGAGACCATAAGGTGAGCTAAATGTCTATATGATCAACAGAAAGAAAGGCCAACTTTCCAAAAATCTTGGGAAGAAAAAAAGAAGTTCAAGGTGGATCAGAGGAAGAAAGGATTTAAACCACCATTCTTTAGAAATATCCCACCAGGACCACAAACTCCTAAAGAGCCCAAAATGATAGAGGCAGAAGGCCAAAGGCCAAGGCAACCACCTATTCAATGTTGGGGTTGTAAAGGAAATCATAGATTTAGATATTTTCCCTACAGATGTGAAAAATGAAGGACTGTTTATAATGTACAACAAGATGAAACAGTGGGGGGCATGGGAAGAAATGTGCCAAGGATCTATGCAGCCCTGGATAACAAGAAAGAATAATATCAATCACACATGATTGAAGTGAAAGGTATGATTAACAACCAAACCATTGCTATTTTAATTGATTCAGGAGCTAGTCATAGTTGTATAGATCCTAAGATGGTAGAAAGTTGGCAATTTCCAAGAAGCAAGCATGGAAAATCTTGGTTGGTGCAGTTGGCTACAGGAGCCAAAAGAAAGGTTAATGAGATGGTTAAGTCATGTCTTATGGACATGAATAGATTGAGCACCAAAGAAGATTTGAACATCTTACCTTTAGGTTCTTATGACTGTCTAATTGGGATGGATTGGTTGGACCCACATCATGCTCTATTGGATTGTCATAAAAAGGAATTCACTTGCTTTGATGAAGAAGGGAACCAAAGGAAAGTGTAGGGAATTCCCATGGCAATAACCATTAGAGAAATTTTAGCATTGTAGTTGAAGAAATGTTATAGAAGAGGATGTCAAATATTTGAAGTTCATATGGAGGAGACACCTAAAGACAAGGTGCCAAATTTGGAGGATTATGTAGTCCTGAAAGAGTTTGAAGATTTATTCAAAGAGGTACCAAGACTACCCCCAAAGAGAGACATTGATTTTTCTATAAATCTGACACCGGGAGTAGCTCCCATGTCAAAGACTCCTTACAGAATGAGTACACCATAATTGAAAGTGTTGCAAATGCAACTTGAAGAACTTCTAAAGAAGGGGTATATATGTCCAAGTGTGTCACCTTGGGGTGCCCCAGTCTTGTTTGTGAAAAATAAAGATGGAATGTTAAGATTGTGCATTGATTTCAGACAGTTGAATAAAGTGACTGTCAAGAACAAGTATCCTCTGCCAAAGATCGATGATCTTTTTGATCAATTGAAGGATGAAAATATATTTTCAAAGATAGATATCAGATAGGGATACCATAAAGTAAGAATTAAATAAGAATATATCAACAAGATCGCCTTCAGGACAAGGTATGGTCATTATGAGTGCACAGTGGTGCCATTTGGGTTGTCAAATGCACCATCTGTTTTCATGTTCTTAATGAATGCTGTTTTCCAAGAATATTTAGACAAGTTTGTCATTGTATTTATGGATGACATTATTATATACTCTAAGTCAGAGGAAGAGAATGAACATCATTTGAATATGGTGTTGCAAATATTAAGGGAGCATCAGTTGTATGCCAAATTGAGCAAGTGCTCATTTTATCAAAAACAAATTCATTATTTGGGGCATATCATCTCAAAATATGGGACGGTAGTGGGCCCTAAGAAGATAGAAGCCATTAGAGAATGGTCAACACCAAAGAATGTGACAGAGGTCAGATCATTCATGGGCCTTGCAGGTTACTACATGAGATTCATTGGAGGATTCTCAAAGATAGCACACCCAATCACTTCCTTGCAAAGAGAGGGTATGAAGTTTCAGTGGACGTCAGAATGTGAAAGGAGTTTCCAACATTTGAAACAATTATTGACAAGTGCTCCAATACTAAGGATTGTAGACCCAAATGAAGATTTCATTGTATGCACAGATGCATGTAATGAAGGACTTGGTGGAGTCCTCAGTCAAAATGGATTCGTGATATGTTACAAATAAAGGAAGTTGAAAGAGCATGAAAGAAACTATGCCACTCATGATTTGGAGTTGGAATCCATAGTACATGCCCTGAGGAAATGGAGACACTACCTCATTGGAAAAATGTTTGAGCTAAGAATAGATCACAATGGTTTGAAATATTTATTTGATCAGCCAAATCTAAATGCTAGGCAAAGCATATGGTTAGAATTTCTAAGCGAATATAACTTTGATATAAAGAATATCAAAGGGAAAGAAAATAAAGTGGTTGATGCACTCAGCAGGAGGGTGCATGAACTATGTGCTACAACTATCAGCATGTATTAGACTGATGTTAAAAGAAAAATTCTAGAGGCTACAAATACAAACCTACAATACAAAGAATTGATGGCAAAATTACAACAAGGTAAGACACCACAACAGATGGATATTTATAAGTTGGGAGTAGATGGAATACTACTGCACAAGAACATAATTTTTGTACCAAATATCTAGGACTTGAAACGTATAATTTTGCATGAGATGCATAATGTTCCGTATGCAGGGCACCATGAATATCAGAAAACTGTAGCAACGGTCAAGAGCCAATACTTTTAGCCAGGTATGAAGAGAGAGATAGAAGAATACATTGCAAGATGTATGTAATGCTAGAGAGTTAAAGCAAAACATAGGCACCTAGTAGGATTGCTGCAACCTTTGCCCATTCTTGAATGGAAGAGGGAAGTGGTGAGAATGGATTTTATTATAGGATTGCCCAGAACATGCAAGCTACATGATTCAATTATGGTGGTGGTAGAAAATCTTACAAAAGATGCCCATTTTATTCCACTAAGAACTACTCACAAGGAAACAAATGTCGCTGATATTTTCTTGAAGGAAGTGGCACGATTGCACAAAATTCCTAAAACGATTGTGTCTACAGAGACCCGAAATTCACCTCGAATTTCTGGAAAGGATTGTTCAAAGGATTTGGGATGAATCTGAACTTTAGTAAAGCTTACCATCCTGAGTCTGATGGACAGATAAAGAGGGTGAATAGAGTGATAGAAGATATGTTGATAATGTATGTGATGGATAAACCATCCAAATGGGAAGACTACCTACATTTAGTAGAATTCGCTTACAACAATGGGTATCAGACATCATTGAAGATGAGCCCATTTGAAGCACTTTATGGTAGAAGGTGCAATACCCCAATGAGATGGGATAAACCAGATGATAGAATAGTAGTCGGACCATAGTTTCTCAAGGAGATGGAGGACCAAATGTTAAAAATTAAGAAAAAATTGAAAGATGCCCAAGACAGATAGAAAAGTTATGTTGATAAAAAAAGAATCCACAGAGAATTCAAAGTGGGTGATCATGTTTTCTTGAAGGTGAAAGCTAACAGAAGTTCCCTGAAGCTGGGAAGCTGCGCCAAGTTGGCAGCCATATTTTGTGGACCATTTGAAATCCTACAAAGGATTGGCCCAGTTGCTTATATGATTTCATTGCTTGCATCTATATCTGTTCATACTGTATTCTATGTATCATTGCTAAAGAAATACATACCTGATGCTAATCATGTTGTTGATTGGAATGTTATTCAGGTGGAGAAAGAAGGTGCTTTCCAAGTGCATATGGAAAACAACTTTAGAATCGAGCCATAGGGCTTGTAAAATTCCAATGGACCTGGTACAGACCTGAAGACACTACTTGGGAGCATGAGGATGCAATGCGGGCAGAATACCTACATCTTTTTGAAAAAAAATTAAAATTTTGTTGTATATGGGTACATGATGCATTGAGGGTAGTGCATAAATAAGGGGAGGGAATTGTAATATCCCTTAGCTGAACCCAAATGCAAGTGCAATCCAGGTATATCTAAGCTAGTGAGTTGTTTAGACATCATTTTTGTAATACACCTTTCATGGCATGGTGTGCACATATACTGCGCAGTAAAGTGATGTAGTGTGCACATTTCTGGATATCACACGGAGTAACTAAAGTCTATGCAACCTTGAGGATAGCAGGTACCGTGCACAGTAACTAAAGTGCACACAACCTTGAGGATAGAAGATACAACGCGTAGTAACTATAGTGCGTGCGACCTTGAGGACAACAGATACCGCGCACAATAACTAAAGTGCGTGCAATATTAAGGTTAGCGAACCTTTATGTATATGATATGCATTATAGTCTGGTAAGCCAGTATTATAAGACAAAATTCTTATGTTTTAGAATTAGGCCAGAGTGCCTAGATGTTAAAGGCCAACATACCTATTTTGTATATGTCTCATGATTAATATAAAATACATCGCTGTGCGTAGACCGACCACGATAAAAGAGACAAGGGACTCGATTCCACCAGTTAAGGGAAAGGGAGGGCCAAAAGCTAAGGAAAGGGCTAAGCGAGAGAGCTTAAGCCAAAAAGGAATATTAAATTAATATTTCTTAGAACATAAAGTATGGATAATTATTTTATCCTAAGTCCTAAAGAAAGGGACAAGTCTATCAGAGTAGCCTCCAACATGACAAGTGTAAAGTTGGAGACATGCATACTTATTGTTGAGACTTAGTGCCTTTTGGGGGGGCTTACTATTTTTTCTTCGATAAGAGAACCATTATGGGGAAAAAACCATCATCTCTACCATGAATCCATGACCATTTCTTTGCATAGTCATCGAGCTATCGTAGTACTTTCCTATCACTGTACATGAACCTATTTTCGTGACCATTTTTTTGGTGGGTGTACCTGTCAGCTTGGGAGGGGGATTGAAGATGCAGGTTTTGTTAGGCCTGTGAGAAATTATCTGAGTGAGAGAATTTTTGGGGATCGATTTTCTGAAGGTGATAAACTACAACTACAGTGCTCTAAGACTTCCGGTCCGGCCTGTTGTTGAATCTCTAGAAGGGAAGTGGAGCAGCCAAAGGACTGTTAAGAAGAGAAGGAGAACACTTCCTTGGGTGGGACATGCATGCGGGGAATGAGAGGTTGTAGGTTGTCGGTTGAGTGAGCACCTGAGATGGAGTATTTCCTATTGACCATGAACCCTTAGCCTAGTTAGGAACCCCTTACCTGGGTGGAGTCTAGTCCTAGCTCGGGGGTGAATCACTGTTGAGAGTGATGAACAATGTAGTCTAAGGCTGGGAGGTTCGTGGATGGTCTGCACATAGTTGGTGACATTCTTACCAAGATAAGTATTGGTTCTGTGATGAATTTACATGCTGCAATGTCATTTATGTGTTAATTTATGGGATTTATTGCATGTGTGAGCATATCTGTCTGTATGTTTAAGGGTATACCCCTGTGTATGCTGCATGTTTGTGATTATTGATAATACAACCTGAAAATTGTATATTTACAGAATGCAAATATTTTTTTATGTTTTATATGTGAAGCTTTCGCTAGAGCATTTTATGTATATGTTTAATTGCATGCAGTTTGGTATGTATGTATGCATGTGTGTGTATATACGTATTTTAAAAAGAGAAAAATTATGTGACATACCTCAGTTGGATGCTGGGTTGTTACCTTATGTTGTCAGAGCTAAGTTAAGCGTCTGAGTAGTGACATCCCTCGGCTTGTGGGTGGCCGGGGGGGTGCATTACACCTGCAATCATGTTCTTGAATGACGTCAACTCACTGCATCACTGCACACGTCATATCCCCTCATCCCACTCACTACTCTCTCTCCTCTCACCACCTGACACTTGTCCTCCATTAAAACCCATGTTGATCTCCATCGGTAGTGGCCCAGCTCTCCAGATTAATGGTCCTTATCGTAACTCAGACCGCACCCGACCAGTCTACCTTTAACGGTGGAAGGGGGTTCGAGTAAGTGGTTTTTCCATCGCAGGCATTACCTAATGTCATGGCTCCTCAAGAACTCAAACCCCCCCCTTCTCTAATCCTCTTACCACCACCACCTCGTCCAATTTCCTCTTGGGTTGTTTTTCAATACTGCCTCCTCTCACCTTTTTTCACCTGTCTTCCACTCACTTCCCAATATATATACCCCTCCTCTCTGTACGCACTACCTATATCCCTCACTACGCGTCATCTACCCTCACGTCCATTCATTCCGTCCTTGATTGGAGCCTCGCCTCCATGTCTTCCCTCATGTCCGATGGGCCGACAAGAATTCCAGCGAAGCTATTTCACAGGTACAGATGGTAGCTAATGGGGTCCATACAGAGTGCACTTGGCTTCTGAAATCTCAGGTGTAGACAAAGAGCTAAGTCTTAGTCACAGGTCAACGCAGGTTAGTGTTAGAAACACTTCAACAAAATTTTCTCATGCAACCCCTTATCTCTATTGGCCTCCAATAGTTTCCTGACATGCCATCATTCAAAATAGAGCTCTTCTCTGTCACTTTGAGGCCTATCTTAGGCCAACTCAGTTCCTCTAGCACATGCATCAGTTCTTTCGCAGAGACAATAGTAGTTTTATTTGATTAAGTCTAGCATTTTCCTAGGTTAGATGCAAGAGTGATCTTTTGTGTGTGATAAGAACCACTCTTACTGTTTAATTATGACATCTTAGTGAAGTTAATATTTTGTTTTACGAACAGTTCCCTAGATCGATGTCTTAATCCCCTAAGGACAAGAGCCTCTGCAACTCTTTTAAATAGTTAGTTTTTGGATATTGTGAGGTTCGTATTTTTTGAGGAAGGATTAACAATACAACAGACTGGTTGGACCCATTTTATGTATGGATTAAAGCTCTCTACCTGATGAATATGCTCTTGATGACATTGTTTCATTCAACTCTCCATGTGTTTTTATTCTTATCTTGAATATAGTTTTTTATCTGTGCAATGTACATTTCATTTCCTTTCAACTATTGTATGACTTATTTTTACTGATATGCAACTTGTCAAACAACTAATGCTTTGGTAAATATCTGTTTTTTGCAACCTATGGAAGTTATTGTGTTTTGATACATGTTTTATGTCTTGAAATGATATTTTAAGCATTGAACTTCTTGCAACAGATTATTCATTGATTAGTTTGTTGTTTCTCTCTGTTTTCTATTATTTCATTGGCCTGTCATTAGTGTACCATCATCCAAGGAGGGCCCTCATCCATATCATTATGCCAACCCAACCTTTCCTTTGTCTTCATAGAATAACCCTCTGACCAACCAACAAAAAGTTAAAGAAACAATCATTCTAAACTGATATGTGGCCTAGATTTTCCCTCTAGTAGTCAAGTGCAGACCTTAGGACCAACATCTTCTAGCATCATTGCCGAGGAATGGAGTAACGAAATATCTTTCCCTATGAGAATGGTAATTGATCAGCTCTGACCTTTGATGGTGAACAAAGATCAAACACAGACAGACTACCATCTTTAACCTAGCGACTTCACTGAGTAAAATTTAAAGAAGAAATATTGGCGCCCCGAAAGGGATTCAACAGATCCAAATATGAAAACAGTAAAGCCAATAAGGCTGATTCTAACCCTGAGAATATTATAGTAGGCCATGAGATAGAAATGCAACTAAGGAAATCCACTGTAGCTTAGAGATACACTTTCCCCCTCAAGGGAAAAGCTGCACACCATGAAGATACTTCAAACCATCATCACAAGCATCTTGAATTTTCTAGCCTTGAGAATCATAATTCAAATGTGGCTCAGACATATCCTACTCCTAATTCCACTTTAGCATCCAGTCATGTATCTCCCATAAATTTGCAGATTCCTAATATTCAAGCCATGGCCGTTAATAGAATGGATGCCATAATGCTGCCAGATATGCACCCTTAGTGCTACCTGCAGTTTTACATGCACTCCCAACCATATATTACATGAAATATCTACCAAGATATAATG
Source organism: Picea engelmannii (assembly GCA_009831015.1). Classification (NCBI taxonomy): domain Eukaryota; kingdom Viridiplantae; phylum Streptophyta; class Pinopsida; order Pinales; family Pinaceae; genus Picea; species Picea engelmannii. The sequence continues at coordinate 1,142,737 of ML776682.1, read as the reverse complement.
GGAAAGGTGAAATAACTGATAAAGAATATCTGGTATCCTTTTAAAGGTTTGTAGACAACTTTAACATTTATTATTTAGATGTATGGATGATGTTGTTTGTATAGATTTTGGATGGGGAGGTCAAAAAATAGTTTAGAAGTCTTAATTTAGCCTCCATTGCAGATATTGAGGCGTTATATGAATCTTTTATAAAGATATGGGGAGATAGGAGAGATTATCTCTATTACATCACTGAATTTGGGGCTCTAAAGAGAAAGAATGGTGAATGTGTTAGGATATTTAGACACTTAGGAGTTAGTTAACATCTACTTGGTCTAATATGTCGTTAGGTAAAAGTGTGTTTCTTTAGTATGCATTTGTAGTTAGGCAATCCGACGGTCACGATATGTTCCCGACATA
>ML776682.1:1089740-1137992 GCA_009831015.1 Picea engelmannii | reverse complement strand
TGGCTTCGACAGATCCTTTCAGAGTTTGGATTCCAGCATCAGCATCCGACCAGCCTTTGGTGTGACAATCAAAGTGCCATCAAGCTCGCCAAAGACCCAGTTCAACATCAGCGTAGCAAACACATCGAGCTACACATGCACTTCATCAGAAAGCTTATCCATGATCAAGTTGTTGAAGTGCTCTTTTGCCCTACAGAAGATCAAGTTGCAGACATTTTCACAAAGTCTCTTATAGAAGCGAATTTTTCCAAACTTCGATCTATGTTAGTAGTTCAAGAAGCTGTCATTAAGGGGGGATAGGCTCTAATGCCTCCTTCCTTCTCCTATTGTGTCATTATTGTAAATCCTTCAATCCTATCCCAAGTTGTTCTTAAGGGGGGATGTTAGGATATTTAGACACTTAGGAGTTAGTTAAGATCTACTTGGTCTAATATGTCGTTAGGTGAAAGTGTGTTTCTTTAGTATGCATTTGTAGTTAGGAAATCCGACAGTCACGATATGTTCCCGACATAGAGTGATACGACGGTTCATACTCTCCTCGATCTTAACAGCCATTGATCCATGGCTTAACACCTGATTGGTCCATGATCTCTATTTAAAGAGCATGGAGGGTCATTTGCCGATGATCGATTGTGAGAAACTCTCTTGTAAAATCTCTCTGTAATCTTTTTCTTTGAATTAATAAACTGCTCCAAGTGGCTGCATTGGCTGGGGCCGTGGATGTTTCCCCGTAGGGGTTTTACCACGTGAAAACATCGGTGTTTTGATCTTTGATCTGGTTATGTGAGTGGTTACTGAAGGTGTTCGCCCTCTGTTGGAATACCTGTGTTGTCGAACATAATGTATTTCAGACTTCACCAAGAGATTCAATAAAATGTATGGTAGAATCCAAGATGAAATCAAACCAACTGAATCCTCTGCCAATATCACTTATGCTAATGCATTTGATGCATATTTCTCCCTCCTCTTGAGAGAGAGAAGATCAACCACATTGTTATCCATGCAGGAAGCAACCATTGAAGTTGAATCTAATATTTTGGCATTAGACAGATTAAATACTAGATCTGATAAAGAGAAGAAAAAATAGAGAGAGGATGCCCCTACCTCCTCTAACCCAGCTACATCTGATCCCAAACTTGAAGAGATGACTAAGACTTTGAAGGATTTGACTTCTGAGATAGATAAGATAAAATGGGAATCCAAATAGTGAAACATAACTTTTCAAGGGGCTGGTAATAGAAATAAGAACCAATTCAGAAGCCCTAATGATGTTCCTCAAGTAATGCAGAGAGAAAGGATAAATGTTGATGATCAAAGGGTAGTGCCCTCTTTCCAAAACAATCAGATTGAGGAGATGGATGAAAACAATGGTATTGTGGACGATACTGTTGTGCTTTTCAATGAGACAAATTATTATACCAGTCATTTAACACAACAAGAATATGAGGTGGCGCAATTGTCAAATAAATTTGATGATCATATAGTGGAAGAGGGAGTTATTCAAGGTCAAGCCAAGAAGAAATACGATTTGAGGACGAGAAATGGAGCTTCCAAGGCTACCACCTATGATCAAGGATAACAAGCAGAAACCCCTCCCAAGCCAAATCCGAACAAAGGTATGCCATCTAAAACTTATTCATCTCCACTACCAAAACCTCTTGCCCCTGAAACAAAGGAAGTTGATAATCCCCCAACCCCTTTCAACTTGGAACATGAGTTGAGAAAAATCAAGATTCCTGTCCCTTTGACAGAATTGTTAAAAAATGAGCCTTTCAAGAAATCCATCATGAAAATACTGCAACCAACTCCTTATAGCATATCTTCTGATGTCATTAGCCTATAGGATGAAAACCCAACCATTATTGTGGGTCCACACATTAAGGATGGCTCTGATGCTTCTCCTCCTTTCTATATATCTATGAATGTGAATGATAATATCATGCATAATTTTTTTGTGGAATTAGGAGCCTCTCACAATGTCATGCCCAAAGTTGTTATGGAAGAACTAGGTCTGGATATTACCAAGCCCTACCAATAATTGTACTCCTTTGATTCTAAGAAAGAAAAATGCCTGGGATTGATAAAGGATATGGTGGTTTCTCTAACACAATTACCCATGAAGAGTGTAGTGATGGACATTGTTAAGCCCTAATATTGGTTCATTACCCCTTAATTGGGGCATATTACATTAGTAATGTTATTTTATTTATGTCAGCTTTAATCCATTAGTTGTAATTATACCTCTTAGTCTCCTATATATACCAGGAGAGATTTTCATTTGGAATCATCTTGTACTTGAACATTTATGTGGGGTAAAAGGAGGTTTCCCCCTCAAAGAGGATTATTATATGAAATTCTATCTTTTTCAAGGAATTGAGTAATTATTCTGAGGTTTTTCTATGCTATATTGATATTTGGTTCTTAACATATGGTATCAGAGTTCAAGGTCTTGGGGTTTTGCTACTACATTTGAGACACCATGGTATTTTTGCTATAATGTTATTTATACAATGATTCAAAAGGAATGACTTGGAGGATATTTAGTAGATGGATCAAGGTACGTTGGGTTAAAAATTCAATGCATGAGTCCATATACTTTCGGAGATACAACCTTTGTAAGATAGGGTTCTGGAATCATATTGAATTGAGTCATTATTTTTGCTATAAAATGTTTTCTGTAATGTTTCAGACCCTGAACTCCGAAGGCTATTCTCAGAAATTAGTAAGGTATTTTTGGTAGAAATTTCAGCTTCTGGGTCATCATAAATTTGTAGATACACCGTATGGAAGATAGCGTATCTGACTAGTCCTTCTGACTAGTCCTATTGACTAGTCTCAAGCAGGTGTTTCGGGTAAAACAATCATAAATTCTTCCTAGAGTATCCAAATTGAGTGAGACCAGTTGCATTGGATATTCAACAAAATGTAGTAGTTCTGGTACGTGTTTCAAAATTTTATATCAATTATTCTATGTGGGGCACACTATACAATTGAGATCAACTTGAAAGGCCAAAAATCAACAAGTTGTAGGGAATTTACCATAAATTCCACTTGGCACATCCAATTTTTATCAAACCTGTGGCATTGAAGAGAAGAAATATCAAATACCTATAAAAAATAAAACTTCATACTTAGAAGGGCCGCAATTTTGGAGATACAATAAAAGGAAGACTGTCTAGTAGAACCACCTCAAAATCAAGGTTTAAAGTGATACTTGGCGAACATGCCACCAAAAAAGGGAACTTCTACACCAAATAAGCCTCCAGACAATCCGACTTGGACTCTTGATAAAGGTGAAGAAATGCATAGGGACATAAATGTTTTACAAAAGAAGACAGTAACAAAAGATGAACTACAAGAGATGATGGATTCAATAGAAACTAAGTTTGAGGAAATAAATACTAAGATGGACGCTTTAAAAGTGGATATCATGGAAGCATTGAAAATTTTTCTAATAGAGAGGACACCTGAAAGTGAAAATGTATCCCGTGAAATTCATGATGAGGACACAAGGAAGGTGAATCAAGAATGGAGAAACTCCAACTTTGGGTTGAAGACCATCCACGTTCCTAAGATCGATATGAGGAATTTTGATGGCAAGGATCCAATCACATGGATACTTCAGATGGAGCAATTCTTTGATGTACATAATGTGCCACATACACAAAAGGTACAAATTGCTTCTTTATATTTAGAACCCAATCAATTTGTATGGTATCGATGGCTTTGTTCTCGCAAATCACTTGTCACTTGGAAACTTTTCACAGAAGAAATGCTATCACACTATGAGGATACAATGAGAAATACCTTCTTTAGTCAATTTATAAATCTCAAGCAAAAGGGTTTAGTTACCGAGAACATTGAGAACTTCCAAAGATTGAATATAAAGTTAATAGATATTCCAGATGAGCACTTGATTGATGTATTCAAAGGAACTTTAAAGGATAACATTCAACATGAGGTTCGCCTTTGGGAACCCAAATCATTGGATAATGCATTTAAGGTGACAAGAAATGTTGAAAGTAAAAATATGGCTATGGATACTAGAAGGAACAATCCTAACATCTATACAGAGAATAATGTTCCTTCTTCTAAAACACCTCAACCTACAAGGTTGAAACCTCAACAATTGAAGGAAATAAAAGAAAAAGGTTTATTCTTTAATTGTGACAACAAGTACAGTAAGGGACATAAGTGTGGTGAGAAGAAATTATTTTACATAGATTGTGAGGAGGAAGAAGAAGAAGAACAAGAACCATCTCAAGATGAAAACGTAGAAGCAATTTCGTCTGAAGAGTTGACTCCCACGATATCGTGTAATGCATTGGCTGGAATTAGCACTCCTAAAACCATCAAGATCAAATGATACATCAAAAAGAAAAAGGTAATAGTCCTAACTAATTCTGGAAATACTTATAATTTCATTCACTATAAATTAGCCAAAGCTCTCAATTACTTTGTATATCTAGCGTCAGAGTTTCAAGTAATGATTTCAGATGGAGGAACTATCAATTGCTTAGGAAAATGCAATAAGATCAATATTACTATGGGGGAATATGTAATGAATAGTCCAATGATTTCTATACCCATGGGTGGTGCTAATGTTGTACTAGGAATCCAATGGTTACAATCATTAGGAACAATGGATTTTAATTTTCAAGAACTTTTCATGAAATTTTCATTGGAAGGAAAAGAAATTGAGATAAGAGGTATCACAGGGAAACCCAGTAAGGTGATAAGATCTAATGGCATGAAAAAATTGTTGAAAAAGGGGCATCAAGGCATTATTGCACAACTATGTTCACTAGATGTTCAAACATCTAAGTCATCTATTCTTCAAGATCTCCAAGGGATCATTGATAAGCATTCCAAAGTATTTAAAGATATTCCCAAAGGTCTTCCACCCACTTGAAATCATGATCATGAAATTCACCTAATTCCTGGGAGTGTTCCTCCTAACATCAGGCCATACATATACCCTTATGCCCAGAAGAGTGAAATTGAATGCATGGTTGAAGAAATGTTAGAGGCTGACATTATTAGACCTAGCCAAAGTTCTTACTCTGCACCAGTGGTAATGGTATTCAAGAAAGATAGCTCATGGCGTATGTGTCCAGATTATAGAGAGCTCAAAAAGATCAATATTAAAGATAAGTTTCCCATTCCTGTCATTGATGAATTGTTAGATGAACTACATGGAGCAATCTATTTCAAAAAATTGGATCTTCGTTCAAGGTATCATTAGATTAGAATGAAGAAAGAAGATATCCCAAAAACAACATTCTGAACTCATGAAGCCCATTATGAATTTTTGGTCATGCCTTTTGGCCTTACAAATGCACCTTCCACATTTCAAGGGTTGATGAATTCCATTTTCAAGCCCTTCCTTCGAAAATTTGTGTTAGTATTTTTTGATGATATACTAATCTATACCAATTCTTTGAAGGATCATGTGCGACATGTTGACAAGGTGCTACAACTACTAAAGGAGCAATAATTATATGCCAAACCATCCAAATGTTTCTTTGGAGTCAAGGAGGTAGAGTATTTGGGTCATACTGTATCTCATGAAGGTGTCAAGGTAGACCCTAAAAATATTAAGGCCATGATGGACTGGCCGATTCCCAAAACATTGAAGAATCTTAGAGGATTTTTGGGTTTGACAGGTTACTACCACAAGTTTGTTCGGTACTATGGAGGAATAATAGCACCTTTAATGACACTAACTAAGAAGGATGCGTTTTCATGGACTCCGGAGGAAAGTAAAGCTTTTGAACAACTTAAAGAGGTGATGTGAAAATCTCCTGTCTTGACCACTCCAGACTTCACAAAAACCTTTATTATGGAATGTGATGCCTTGGGAAATGGAATTGGTGCTGTCCTAATGCAAGAAGGAAGGCCCCTAGATTTTGAAAGTCAACCACTCAAGGGAAAGGACTAACACAAACCCATTTATGAGAAGGAAATGATGGCAATACTACATGCATTGAAGAAATGACATCCTTACCTAATAGGTAGGCACTTCAAGGTCAAAATAGATCATGATAGTATTAAATAATTCTTGGAACAATGACTATCTTCAGAAGAACAATAAAAATGGGTAACCAAGATATTGGGTTATGATTTTGAAATCGTCTATAAAAAGGGGAAGCAAAATGTTGTGGCAGATGCACTCTCAAGAAAGGATGAAGATGTTGAGGCCCTTCTCTATGCTATCTCGATCATCCAACTCGATTGGATAATAGAAGCAAGGGATGAATGTAAGAATGACAAAAAAGTGTGGAATATCATTCAAAGGTTGCAGTAGGATTCTAGTGCATCAGATACATTTACATGGAAAAATGATTCACTATGGTACAAATATCGCTTATTATTATGTAAGAAATCCCAACTCAAACAAAAGGTACTATTGGAATTTCACACCTCTCTAGTAGGAGGGCACTCAGGATTTTTGAAAACCTACCATAGAGTCAAGAAGGATTTTTTTTGGGATGGACTTAAAACTGATGTTTAAAGGTTTGTGGTAGAATGTTTGGTTTTCCAAAAAAATAAGGTGGACACAATTAATACCCCAGGTCTTTTACAACCATTAGCCATCCCAAGTCAGCACTAGGAGGAGGTTTCCATGGATTTCATCATAGGGTTACCGAAGTCTAAAGGAAAGAGTGTTATCATGGTGGTTGTTGATAGACTGACCAAGTACACACACTTTTGTGCACTCTCTCATCCCTTGAAAGCTAGTATAGTTGCCACCACATTCTGGAGACAATTCAAAAGCTACATGGTAGCCTAAAGATTATTGTAAGTGACAGAGATCCCATCTTCACTGGACATTTTTGGACATAATTATTTTCTTGTTTGGGTACTCAATTGGATCATAGCTCAACCTATCATCCTCAATCTAATGGACAAACCATGATAGTGAACAAATGTATGGAAGGCTACTGTTACACATCAAAATTACTCACTTCGATAGTGTCGCAAGTGTCATCATTACAAGTATCGCAAGTGTTGCATTTTTCTCACAAGTGTTGCAAGTGTCAGGAAAAGCATATTTTCATAATGCCTATGTCATACCTATAACGACATCAGAAAGACACTTGAAAACACCTCAAACATTTGATTTGGAAGAAGAGAAATGGTTAATTTGGTTTATGAACCTCTTGCCATTTGAAAGAACCACTAAAATTTAGTTTTTAGAGGAGAGCACTCCCCTATACCTCTCTCAGGAGTGCTAGCGCCCCCTATAGAATATCTGCGAGTTTTATAACACTATGTCTTCCATTTTGGAGGAGAGTTTCTTCTGTTGGGAGTGATGGCGGCCCCCTATACATTACTAGGGAGCATTATAACGCTCTGACTGCCCTTTTAGAGGAGCGCTACCTATTCTGGGAAATAGTTGGTTTGTTGAGAAGAATGAGGGAAAGATCCCTTCAATCTTTGAAGGTAGTTGGATTTGAATCCTTAGTCAAGCCATGATCTTAGGGAAGATCCTTAACTGAAGGAGGAAAATCCTCAACTTACCCCAAAGATATCTCAAGTGGTTGGGCCTCTCTAAACCTATATAAGCATGCCCTCTCATGGTAAAAAGGAGGAATGATTGGAGGCATGAAACCTATGATATGATAGGAAACACATAGTGAAGTGAAGGAGAATAATTAGTGAAGCTATTGTCATTCTGATCGTAGGTCTTTTGAAACAAGGGTCAGACAAGGAGGACTTGATGAAGCTGCTGCACTTGCATCTACGGTTGTAAGTTTTCTTCCTTTTTGTTCTCATCAATATAATCTGCTTGGCCTGATTCTTTCTAGTTTGTGCTTGATATCACATGAACGTGTCTCTAAGTAGATAGATTTGTTAAGCTAATATTAGTAGAGTAGGAAGTGGTTGTACTTTTGTTTGTCTACAGGGCTTGTTGAGGAGCGAAAGATTGGAGCTCAACTCGGATCGTGTTGGGACAAATGTCGGTAAAATGTACTTCTTTTCTCCTTCCTCCTCACACATTAGTATATCTAGATCTAAAAGGAAGTCAGTGACCATGATAAGCATCTTCTATATTAAGAGTTAAGAGTCTATCTCTCAAGAAGAGATCTACCTGTCCGCAGGGAGATTTTCCTTCAACAGCTACCTTCATTGCCTCATCTCTGATAAATAAACATAATGGTTCAAATGGTTACCCTTGGCAGAATGGTGGTATAACACTTCCTTTCATACTGCAACAAAAATGACACCATTTATGGTACTCTATGGATACCACTCTCCTTCCATCACTTCTTCTTTAAAAGAAAAATATAAGGTTCAAGAAGTGGAAGATCACATCGAGCATCAAGAACAAGTTCTCCAAATATTAAAGGACAACCTGACCATGGCACAAAATCGCTGAAACAACAAGAAGATCAACATCGTAGTGAAAGAAGTTTTGAAGTAGGGGATTGGGTGTTTTTAAGACTACAACCATACAAACATATGTCCCTCAAGCAAGCCAAGAAGGATAATAAATTATCACCAAAGTACTATGGCCCTTATAAGGTGTTGCAAAAGATTGGTACTATGGCATACAAATTGGAGTTGCCTGCATCTTCATGAGAACACCTAGTTTTCCATGTTTCATGCTTAAAGATGGTTATAGGTGACAAGATCCCAGTTCAAACTATATTTCCATAAATTCACGAGGAAGGAAAAATCATATTGGATCTTGAAGCCATCATTGACACAAGAATTTGCCAGCTGAGGAAAAGATCCATTTCAGAGTATCTCATTAAATGGAGGAAACTACCGGCTGAAGATTCCACTTAGGAAGATGAGTCTTTTATACAGAAGCATCCAGTGTTGCTTAAGCATTGCGGACAACACTTGTCTAAAGGGGAGGGGCATGTTAAGACCTAATATTGGCTCATTACCCCTTAATTGGGGCATATTACATTAGTAATGTTATTTGATTTATGTCGGTTTATTCCATTAGTTGTAATTATACCTCATAGTCTACTATATATACAAAGGAGACATTTTCATTTGGAATCATCTTGTACTTGAACATTTATGTGGGGTAAACGGAGGTTGCCCCCTCGAAGAGGCTTATTATATGAAATTCTCTTTTTTTCAAGGCATTGAGTACTTATTCTGAGGTTTTTCTATGCTATATTGATATTTGGTTCTTAATAGACATTGTGGTGGCCGGCATCCCCCCAAAGTTTGGCATGCTATTATCCAGAACTTGGGCCAAGAAGGTTGGCAGATCATTGCAAATGGACCTCACATATGCCACTATTCTTGTGTTTGGTGGTGAGCACAAGAGGCTATACAGAGAGGTAAGTTTAGCATACATAGTCAGTGATCATCAGAACCCAAGCAATCACCCCATTTATGTTGTTAAGGATGGGATGGGTTCATCTATTTTTCATTTAAATGATGATGAACCTAAAATATCAGTCAGTCAACACAGGGATCAACCAATGATTGATCAACAAAACAAGGTGTGGAAGATGTATTTCGATGAATCTTCATCAAAATAAGGATCTGGTGCAGGTATTCTCCTCATTTTACCTTCAAAAGAAGTAATAACCCTCTCTTATAAGTTGGAGTTTGAGACTACTAATAATATAGCTGAATATGAAGCTCTGGTATTGGGATTGATGGATTCCAAAGACATGGCCATTGATTTTTTAGCAGTTTTTGGTGATTCTAAATTGGTCATCAATCAAGTGAGGAATATCTATCAAACTAAGCAACAAAGGCTCAAGAAGTATAGAAACGAGGTATGGGACCTGATCGATAATTTATTTCTAGTATTTAACCTTTGTTTCATTCCCAGAGAACAAAAACAAAGAGTTGATTCTCTGGCCTTATCTACCAGCACATTTAGGCCTCCCATTGGCCCAAATATTAAATATCAGGTTGAAATAAAACATAGAACAACCATACCAGACAACATAAATCACTGGCAAGTCTTCAGTGATGATTTAGAGTTGCAAAGATTTCTCCACACCATTAATGAATTCTCCAATATCTCAATTGATTAGGAAATTCAAGAAGATGAAAATGAGGAATTAGAAGATTAGGAAGCCTCTCATTTGTTGAATATGGTGGTTGGTCATGGTATTGTATAATTGAAAATCAATCATATTCCAAAAGGACTAGTTCCTTTGGAAAAATTGTTCAACAATAATAATGTTTACAAAGGAACTGCCATGAAGGATCAAGAAGAAGAGGTGACATAGTGAAATATTGGGACCACTGAGAATCCCAAGATCATCAAGTTGTCCAAAGGATTAGTTGCAGATCAAAAGGACAGGTATCTTAGTCTCATTAAAAAGTTTGCTGATACTTTTGCATGGTCCTATGAAGATTTGAAGACATTTGATACTAACATCATCCAACATAAGATCCCTCTAAAAACTGGCTCTAATCCATTCAGACAGAAGATTGGACAATTTAATCCCATGTTAATGTCCATAATTGAGAAAGAGCTAAAAAGAATGTTGGATGCCAAGATTATTGTACCATTGAGGTATTCAAACTGGGTGGACAACTTAGTACCCGTAAGAAAGAAGAGTGGGGATATACGCCTATGTGTTGATTTTAGAAATCTAAACAAGTGTTCTTTGAAGGAAAATTGCCCCCTCCCCAAGATGGACCATATTTTATAGAGGGTGGTAGGTGCACACAGAATTTCCTTGTTGGATGGATACTTTGGTTATAACTAGATCACAATTTGTGAGGAAGATAAAGAAAAGACAACATTCACCACCCTGTGGGGAACATTCATGTATGGCAAGATGCCCTTTGGGCTCATGAACGTAGGGAGAACTTTTTAGAGGGCCATGGACATAGATTTTGTGGGGGAGAAGGAAAAATTTATGGTCATATACCTAGATGACATTACCATTTTTTCCAAGTACGATGAGGAACATTTGGAGCAAGGTTTCAAGAAATGCAGGAGGTATGGGATATCTCTCAATCCTAAGAAGTCTCACTTTTCCATGCCATAAGGGAAGCTTCTGGGCCACATCATATCAGCTAAATGAATAAAAATTGATCCAAAGAGGGTTTGTGTCATTCAACAAAATGAGATTCCCAGAAACAAAAAGGTTGTCCAGTATTTTATTAGTAATATAAACTTCCTCAGATGTTTTGTGCCTAATTTCACTGAAATTCTGAAGCCCATTACTAACATGTTGAAGAAAGATGCTGTGATAAAATGGTCCTTGGAGGAGAAATCATCTTTCCAAACAATCAAGCAAGATTTAGTTGAAGAACCTATATTGGCCAACCCTAACTATACCAAAGACTTATTCATATTTTCCTTTTCCTCAGAGGAAACAATTGTTGTTGTACTGTTGCATAAAAACGAGGAAAGGCATGAGTAGCCAATAGCCTTTTTCAGCAATGCCCTCCAAGATGTTGAACTCAAGTATAATATATTAGAAAAATAGGCTAATTCACTGGTCAAAGCACTCAAGGCTTTTAGGGTTTATGTCCTACAGTCTAGCATAGTAGCCTTTGTGCCTAGCAACAATGTCAAAGAGATTCTGGTCCATCCAGATAATGAGGGGAAAAGAGGAAAATGGATTGCCAAGCTATTGGAGTATGATTTGCACATAAATCCCACCTAGCTGATCAAGGGGCAAGGACTGGCCAAATCGCTATCCGAATCCAAATGCAAGGTGCTAGAGTTGCATCAAATCTTCACCCAATTAGATGCACCCATCATACATCCTGGACAAGACAACTTACAGGTATTTGAAAATTATTCCTCTTCACCTTGGTATAAAAAAATCATCTATTTTCTACAACATTTTGAATGTCCACCAGATGTGAAGAAGACAAAGGCCAGGTCTCTCAAGTTGAAAGCCATCAAATTTTGTATGTAAAACCAGAACCTATATTGGAGAGATCATGCTGGCATCATGTTAATATGCCTTATTGAAAATGAAGCTAAACAAGTCACAGAAGAAATCCACAGAGGAGTGTGTGGAGGGTACCAGCCTTGGAAAGCCACAATGCTCAAGATCCTGAGGGCAGGATACTACTAGACCACCCTTTTCTCTGATGTGTTTTCCACTATTAGATCCTGTAATGAATGTCAGATTTTCGTAGGGAAACAAAAGTTACTATCACTACAAGGTAATCATGAATTTCTTGGAAACTAATATTTTTTCTAGATTTGGTTGCCCCAGCAAAATCGTAATAGACAATGCCCAAGATTTCAATTCCAAAGCCATGATTGACTTATGTGGTAGTCATAACATTTCCTTGACACATTCCACACCCTAATACCTTTAGGGAAATGGCCTGGCAGAATCATCAAACAAGACTCTCATTAGAATCATAAAAAATTTGTTGACTGAAAGAAAGAAATGATGGGACTCTAAACTCAAATATTCCTTATGGGCTGATAGGATCAGCACTAAGAAGTCTTGGGAACCTCACTATTCTAGCTTGTTTATGGAATAGATGTTGTTTTCCCTACTCAGCTCGATATACCAGTCTTGAAATTCTTGCAGGAGGATATTAAGGAGCCTAATGAAATCCAACGGAGGATCTTCAAAATTATAGAAGTTCAGCAGAGAAGGGAGGCACTTGATCAGAGAGCAGAGGCATACCATAGAAAGATCAAATTAGCCTTTGATAAGAAAACCAAGAAGGAAATTTTTCAGGAAGGTGACTTGGTTTTGAGGTGGGATGCCAGAAGGGATGACAAGTCCAAGCACGATAAATTAGATAACCTATGGTTTGGTCGTTTTAAGGTGATTGAATTTCTAGAGAACAACACGTTCATTATGCACAATCTAGATGATATAGAGATCTTTGGAGGCCCAGTAAATGGGTGCTTCCTGAAACACTATTTTGTTTAAGAATGGGGGAATGCCCCCTTGTACCATAGACACTTTCCTTTATTATTTCTTTTGATTAGTTAGTTGCGTGTGAATAAAGACTCCATAGCCCAATAAGGTACTGGGGTGTTAAGAACCAAATATCAATATAGCATAGAAAAACCTCAAAAAAAGTACTCAATGCCTTGAAAAAGATATAATTTAAGATAATATTATCCCGAAGAATCCAAAACCCAAGCTCCCCCAAAATGAACCTTTACAAATTACAAAGGTCCATCTTTATCTAGACCGATTGGTAATCAAGAAACCTACCACCTGACCAGAATTTGACATTTTGAATGAATTGAAAAATATTTGTGTCAAAATTCCCCTACTTCAAGCCATTAAAGACATTCCAATCTATAGTAAGCTAGTCAAAGAATTATGTATTAAGAAGCTAGGTAGGAAGAAGAAGGACCCTCCTACAGTACATTTGGTAGGAGGACTCTCTGAGTACATATTAGAGTAGCCAAAGCTAGAAAAATATGGGAATCTAGGAAACCCTGTAGTGACCATAACCATTAATGAGGTCGCCATTGGAAACTCTCTCATAGACCTAGGATCAGCCATCAATGTTATGACCGCTACTACCTTGGAACAATTACAATTACAACCTCTTCTTAGGCCTACCCCAACCATTTTGGAATTAGAAGATAAGACTGAGATTATACCTGAAGGGATTTTAGATGATGTCATTGTTACTTTAGCCTCATGGGAGTACCCTGTATATTTTCTTGTCATTCATTCAAAGGATCCTGCCAGAGGCCATCCCGCTATTTTGGGAAGACCTTGGCTAGCCACAACCAATGCATTCATTGGCTATAGAGAAGGAGAAATGGCCATCTCAATTGGTCTCTCTATCTAGAAGCTCACCATTTACCCTCCAACTCAACCTATTATGGAGAATCTATGTTGGCTTGAATGTCCATACGAGAACGAAGACTAGGAAGAACCCTTATTGCCTAGTGACCATGCAAGGGCACTTCAGGAGCATACACTAGAAAATGTTCTAAACCAGTTCATTTCTGCTATCACATGTGTGGATTTTCCATAGTCTTTTCCCCAATTTGAGAACATGTTTGGGGAAGAATTTCAAGAACAATTAGACCCATCCATTTTTTCTTCGACATCTTTTATTTTAGAAATAGATGAGTCTTCCATTTATTATACTATGTCTTATGAGATTAGTCCAAGGAAATTTTTACATATAAACTCCGGGCTAGATATAGACCAATATAAACAGTTAGTACATATCCTTAAAGAACAAATAGGAGAATTTGCTTGGGAATACATTGAGATGAAGGGTATATACCCTAACACATGCATCCATCACATATATACCCAGGGGTAACAAATGTTAGGCAACCCCAGAGAGGGATGGACCCATCACTCAAAGATATAGTCAAGGAAGAGATCCAAAAGTTGTTAAATGTTAGATTTAACTATCCCAACTCTGATAGTAAGTGGGTATCCCCACTTGTAGTGGTTCCAAATAAAGTGACTAGGAAATGGAGAATTTGTGTTGATTTCTGCGAACTCAACAAGGCCACTTTGAAAGACTACTTTCCTCTCCCTTTCATTAACCAGGTTCTAGATACCCTTCCTGGAAAAAAGTATTTCTTCTTTCTAGATGGGTACAATGGGTACAATCAGATTCTTATAGCACCCGAGGACCAGGACAAGACTACCTTTAATTGTCCTTGGGGCACCTATGCCTATAGGGTCTTACCATTTGGATTGTGTAATGCTCCTGCCACATTTCAACGAGCAGTACTAGGGATATTTGCCGATATTATTCATGATTGTGTGGAGGTCTACATGGATGAATTCACAGTCTATGGCAACACTTACCAGGAAGCCTTAGACAACTTAGAAAAAGTCCTCATCAGATGCCAGAAAATGAACCTATCTCTAAGCCATGAAAAATGCAAAATGTTGTTAACTGAAGGAGTGGTTCTAGGACATCATGTTTCATCTGAAGGGATAAAGGTCAATCCTACAAAGATTGAGGTCATTATTAGAATTCCACCCCTCGAGACTCAAAAAGAGGTGAGAATATTTCTCGGACATGCCAGATATTACTGACAGTTTATTGAAAATTTTACAAAGATTGTTGCACCTATGTTTGGATTATTGATAAAAGATGTTGATTTTGTTTAGATTGAGAAGTGTCAAACTGCCTTCGAAACCCTCGAAGCTAAACTGTCTATGGCACCAGTTCTTGGAGGGCCCATTTGGACTCTCCCATTTCATATATCCATTGATGCCTCCGACAAAACAATAGGAGGGGTATTAGGGAAGGAAGAAGACCAACAGTCCTATGCCATTTATTTTGTAAGCAAGAACTTGTCCTCTACCAAGTTGAACTACACAATCATCGAGAAGGGGTTCTTGGCAGTTTTTCATGCTATTAACAAGTTTCATCATTACATTACAGGTTATGAAGTATTTGTACATGTTGATCACTCCACCATTAGGTTCCTCATGAATAAACCTATAACTAATGACTGAGTGACCAAGGGGCTTTTGTTATTACAATAATTTAACATCACTGTGCTTGACCGACCCAGAAAGGATAATGTAGTAGCTGACATTCTTTCCCAAATAAAACATGAGGATGATGATATCCTTGTTTATGATAGTTTTCCAGACGAATACCTCTTTTCCCTCTCTGTCAATACCCCATGGTTTGCGGATATGGAAAACTATCTATCCACTAGGAAGTTACTGTCTCATTTGTCACCTCATGAAAAGTGAAAAATTATTACACAGAGTGCTAATTACTCTTGGGTTGGTCATGATATTTTTCTCAGAGGTCTTGATTTGATTATTCGTAGATATGTACGAGAGGATGAGGTACCTAATATACTACGAAGTTGTCATGATGGACCATGTGGTGGCCATTTCTCTGACAAACGCACAACATATAAGGTATTACATTCAGGTTACTATTGGACTAGCATTTTCAAATATGATGCTAAGTATGTGAGAATTTGTGATAGTTTCCAAAGGATAGGAAGACCTATGTCATCCGATGAAATTCCTTTGTAGGCCCAAGTTATGATAGAACCCTTCGAAAAATGGGCCCTCAACTTTGTAGGACCAATTTCACCCATGTCCCGTAGGAAGAACTACATTTTGGTTTGTATGGACTATGTCACCAAATGGTAGAGGAAAAATCCCCATTCAAGGCTATAGAGAACTATGTTGTTGAATTTATCTATGAAGACATCTTTACCCGATTCGGTGTCCCTCGTGAAATTGTTACCGACCAAGGCACTCAGTTCACTTCCAAGCTAATGAAAGAGCTAACAGAGAAATATGGGATTAAACATCGTAAATCTTCTCCATACCACCCGCAAGCCAATGGTCAGGTAGAATCCATAAACAAAGTTCTGGAAGCCATATTGACCAATACTATTCAGTTACATCACTAGGATTGGGCTAATAGGCTCCCATAGGCTTTGTGAGGATATCGGGCTACCTGGAGAAATACCACTAGGCATACCCCTTATGAGATAGTGTACGGGAAACAAGTACTTTTACCTATAGAATTCCAAGTAAGGACCTTCCGTATTGTTGCAGAATTAGGATTGAACCTGGATGAGGCTCAAAAGCAACGAGCCCTACAATTGAATGAGTTGGATAAAATCAGGCAAGATTCCATCCAATGGACAATATTAGTCCAAAACCAGAGGAGAAAGTGGCATGACAAGTTTATTAAGAAGAAGCACTTCCAACCTGGTGATTGGGCCCTGTTTTCTGATTCCCAATTCAAAATCTTCAAAGGCAAACTTACCACCCATTGGTTGGGTCCTTACGAGGTAGACATTGTATATGACAATGGAGCTGTAAAAATTAAATCCATTGATGATGAACAAGTCTCCTTTGTGGTAAATGGGCACCGACTTAAGTTTTATCATTAGCCCATTTCGAGAGAAGATTTTCTACAGGTCATGTCAACTGACAAGGCATTGGCCTTAGTACATGGGGAAGTCCCCCCTTGTTCTTGAAATTTTTTCTGAATTTCCTACTGTATATATGTAAATAGCTTTTGCATTTTGTTAATAAGGCAATTCTAGATATTCTTGTAAGTGTTTATTTCACCAAGAGTACACAGTTTCAAGGATCCTTCTTCAAAACATTATTACACTTGAATTTTGTGTTTGTTAAAGCATCAAATGAATATTGACTTACTGTAGTTAGCCATATTTTTGCAAACATTCTCATTTTTTAAGGCATTCTAAAGCAACTGCTCTTGAAACTCTTCACCATTGTATAAGTAAGTGATACCATAACTATCAAGCCTAGAGGTCTCTCGTACAATTTTTCCAAGAAACTTGAGTAAGTGAGTCAAGTGTCTTTATCAAAGAGTAACAAGGAAGTCTAATTAGTGGTTAGTCATGGAACCATCACAATAACTACAAGGAAGAAAGTAACTTGAGCATAGAGATTCCCTTTTGTTCTTTCTCAATGGTACCATCCACTACAAACTAAATATCTTGATTATATCATATCTTTATATGGGCCACATCCACTTAAGTACCCCTTACATCGGGACAATCACTAAGCAATATAACGGAAAGTCATCCTCTAACATAAATACCATCCCAATTAAAAAAAAGAGAGGAAAGAAAAATTTTCTTTTGGAGTTGTTCCCCCATATTCTTGCATAAGCAATCTTATACTAAAATCTTAAAAGATGGAGGGCCAGTCTCTGAGGGTTTAAGAGGATAATTGTCGAGATACTAAACAGGTCTGCTGGCAGTGGGTACCGGCTTGTGGTATGACTAGGTAAACCCACTGGAGTATTGAACATGCTTGCTGGCAGAGGGGAATTCTACCTAGCGAGGATGGTAATCTGACAAAAATAAATAATAAAATTAAACTTGTCCTGATGTACGACATTACTTGCAAACAAAGATGACATGGATAATGTGTGGTTAAGTTAAGGTTAATGAATCTAATAAACTTGCCATTGGGAAATAACTCTAAGAATATATTGAAACTCTCTTTCCTACCTCTTCTTATCTATATATAGGATCTCTTATCCTATAGGTGGGGCTATCTTCTAATTGTCTCGTTAGACCAAACTGTAAAATTTCATCTTTACACTTGGCATACTATAAATCTTCGACTATTGGGGGATATTGACTAGTTTCCTATACTTTTGATTGTGAGGTGTCACAATACTTAGGTGTCGGGGAGGGGTTCATGATCTGACAAATGATCATTTCCTAGAGAAGTAGATATCTGCAAGAATTTTTGTATTATTTCTATGATACAGGTTATTACAATGATAGTCATGTTATTTTTGAAATGCTTAAACTCTTGTGTGCTATAAATTACTGAACACATACTTAACAGACCACTCTTTCTTGGTTTATTGTTTCATTACAAACTGCATATTGTAGGTTTGACAATACATGTTTAATGCTTGCTATAACTCGTTTATTGTAGGTTTTTGATATTATATGTCATATGCAAGAAGATTGAGTGAGCATGGAGCATCTTGCCTATGCTCATTAACTACTGTGATTGTCAAAAAGACTTCAAAGTTGCAGGATATCCATTATAAGAGGTGAAAATGCACTTAACACAAAGGTACCAGATGAAGTACCATATGAGGTACCCGATGAAGTGTCATATGAGGTGCCGAATGAGGTGCCATGTGAATTACACACCAGTAATTGTCCTAGATTCTAGGTAACCAGAATTCACATACATTCAATTAAATTAGTTGCAGGCATTGATTAAAATATGCTTCAAATGTTTATGAACAAATTTCCAAGTTAAAAGACTTGGACATTGATCTAATATGCACCATTACATTGCCCGAAATCCTGCCATCGAATTCAAATTTCCCACATATGGCATCTTGTGTGAACATGTGTGCAACGTACTCCACTATAGATGCATCCAAAATCAGGTTGGGAAACCATTATCTCCATTTTACCTTGTCAGTTTCTCTCATCTGTGTTAAGAAATTGTGCCCAACCTCTACCACCTCGTCCTCTGTTCAAAATGCATACGGCCTATGCTAAATCAATGTCATTGCTTGGCTCAATTTCTCCTTTTCTTGGTGAATTCCACCTCTGTCACAATGCCCAGGAGATACGAACCCTCCTCCTATGCAGACTTGTTTTCCATTCCCAAATTTGCACAGTGCAGAGAAGTGTTTTTGCACGCTGGTTGGGGGCCATTTCTGTCTAGTTTGCAGGGCCACGATGACAGCCTCTCTATGCAATTTGTAGTTGGTTTCGATGGTAAGAAAACACATGTAGGGTATCTTACCTTTGAAGTTTCAGAAGAGTCCATTGCTGCTGCAACAAAGCTCCCAAGAATGGGAGATAGATGGTTCAAAAACCACCAATTTTTGTGCTCAAGTTACAACAGGGTGTTTAAGCCCGAATTCGAGACCATTTCAAGAGCAAAAGGGTATGCTAAGGAGTGGATAAAGGCATAATTGGTCAATCTCCTCATCATCATCATAAGGTTAATTACATGTGAAAGTAGATACTCTACTTTCAAAGCTTGTCATTTTAGATTGCTGGCTCATTTTTTGTTCAACAAACCCTTGAACTTCCCCTTCTATTTTCTCAAAATCTTGGAGAAGATGTCCTCTCAAGTGAGGAAAAATGTGAATAATCCCCACAACAGTCTCTTCCACCGTGGCTTGATCAAGATCCTTGTTCTAGCCGAGTTAGAGAAACAGGGGAGAAATTGGGATGCCTTTATCTACCAATTTGCAAACCCTCACTTGACAATTAAGACCGACAAAAATCCACTTATCCTAAAAACTATCTCTCCATCCAAGCTTCACTCTCCAAGAACTCCAAACTCCCTTTCACAAACCCTCTCTTTTCCAGAACAATACCAAAAGATTGTTGATATCCCTACTTCTTCATCAGGTAAAAAGACCAAGAGAAAAGACCAAAAGAAGCCCATTGTTGAGCCCCCAATGCCTTCACTCTCTCTTGATTCTACACATAAAATGATCCAAGAGATAATGCAACAAGACTTTCCCATCGTTCCTACAAACAAGAGGGGAGCCAATCTATTTGGTAAAGGACCCTTTCGGAAGAGTACCCGAAACACAAGAACCAAGCCTTATGCAAAACCTCCACCTTCTTCGGATCCCATCCAATTGTCCTCCGACCTTGAGAGCCCTCATAAGAAACCTACGGAAGTCTCTGTAGATGGATTAGAGCCACTAAGGAAAACAAAAATAGAACTTACCTCACCTTACTGATATCCCATCACTCCTACTTCACCCATGCCCATTTTAGATACTAAAATTGATAGATTGTCCACATCCCTCAAAGGATCTAAGCCTTCCTCGGAGATCATTGATTCTATCCCAACCATAGAGAAACCACAAAAAGAAAACCATCAGCTTCTCCAATAGTTGGAAGAGAGGAAGACAATAGATGCATAACTTCATCATGACAATGCAGTCCTTCAGGCAAAGGTAAACTCCCTTCAGCGGTTGGTTGATGAAATGACTAAATCTAAACACAGCCTCAGAGCACAATTAAAGCAACACAAGAGGCACAAGGCTAAGTCTACACAACATGAAGGAGAGGCTTCCAAAACTGATCCTCCTCAGTAAGCATAGTCACGAGGGGTAAGTTATTTTTGTTTGCAATGGGACCTGCAAAATCGTAAGTGTGGGGGTAATGTTGGGCCCGAGATATGATCACTTTCATGATGGTTATTATACACTTTTGCCACATCTACATATGTGTTTTTCATACTTTAAAGGATATTTTTGAAGAATTTTATGAGAAAATGGTATAATCACCATAAGGTACGTGTAATTCATGCTTAATGAGTGTATCAAGTATAATTCATCATGTTTTATGATTTCCAAGAGCTAATTCACGTTTTTTGGTGTTACAGGGAAAAAACGCACTATGTTTCTAGTTACGACACTTGATCTAGCACTCGTTCTGACACTCGATCCGACACTCTGTCCAACACTGCGTATTGCACAAAAACGCAGGGTGACTTGGAAGTTAAGGTATTGGCAGCCAGTGACGGAAAAATTGGGCACATGGGTTTTGTTTATCCTTACCCCCTAGAGCTACTGAGCTCCAGACAAATCAATTTCAGTTGTCCAAAGAGGGAGATTATTGGCTTGCTCTATTTTATCAGTTAGGGAATCATTTATTATAATTTGCCGAATTTAGAAGTGGTTCGACCCTCCTATGGTCAACCACTTGGTATGTAAGCTTATAGATACTACTAGGATGGTCAAATGATTGTTAAGTAGCATAACCAAGTAGAAGAACCAGTGTATTGGAGACAAACTCGTTTTTCTGTATTTTTTAGTTTTTACATTGCCAGAATTATGCAAGACCTGCGTTTTCAAGTTTTAATGGTGAATTCATCTTGTTAAAATCCCGGTGTGCTTTTAGAGAGTGACCAGGACTTGATGGGGGGCCCACCAGCAGTCTGGTAACTGTCTTCATGTTTATTTATGCATTTCTTAATTTAATTGCTCTTTTTATTTTCTGTACATGCATGTTTTTTATTGTGTTAACTAGTTTGTTGTAGTTTAATTGTTTTAATTGTTTTGCAGGTTAGAATGATGAGATGTATTAGCATGCACTGATATTGTATATTAGGAAGAGACTTGCAAGTCTCTATACTAACCCCATGTGCATTTAGATGTTAGATTCTTCTTTCTTTTATGATTTTATAGTCTAGCTTAAAACATAGTTTAATTAGAATAGAACATAGTTTGATTTGGGTTTTCTTTGACAAGGATTGATGGATGGATAGAATTAATTCTCATTTTTTTATTATAGCTTGCTTATTTCATTTTTATACAGATCTCATTTAATTATTTGTTGGTTAATATAGATTGTTAATTTACTTTTTAATATCATAGTTTAATTTTTGTTTTCCATTATTTCCTTATTGCAGTTTCAATGGTTAGAGTAGACATAGCATAGTTTTATTTTACGCAATTTCCTTTCCTAGAATTAAAATGCAATTAAATTTATTAGTTAAATAATGATGATCTCGTTATGTTTTTGATGGTTTATACATGAATATGCATGGTATCTAACATTGTTTTTGTCATGGCTAAATTCTCATTGGATTGTCTAATCCATACCTTTCACTTTTCCATTGAGATTAGTGTTGATCTTATACCATTGGAATTGTCCTTTGTTGTCAAGTGCCATCGAGATATTATGGGACACCGAATACATTCACACAACCACCAGCATTATATTTGAATTATCATAGGTTAAAAGAGATAGTTTTCCTGCTTTCATAGATATAGTTTCTTGCTTTCATAGTTTAGAAAATAGTTTTATTTGTTGTTGTAGGATAGATAGACTTTGCTTTGATAGATTAGATAGTAGTTTTCTTATCATAGATTAAGAATTAGTTGTTAGTATTTCTTTCTTTCAATAGAATATATTTCCTTTCTAACATTGCATTGAGCATTTAGTCCAGTTGCCTCTTAGATTTCCTTTCACGCATTAGAAATAGTTTTGCATTAAGCATTTAGTTCACTTGCCTCTTAGGCTAGATAGTTGTTCAATGAGAAGTTTTACTTGCAGTAGTTAGGTGCCTTTGCTTACTTTTCTTTTTCTTTAGTAGGTTAGTTAGGTGCCTTTGTTTACTTGTATTTTTCTTTAGTAGGTTAGTTACGTGTCTTTTCTTGCTTGTCTATTTTCTTTAATAGGCTAGATAGGTGATTTTTATTACTTGCTTATTTATTTACTTTCATAGGGTAGTTGCTCATTGAATGTAGGTTGGCAAGTTAAAAAAGTTTTCTTTTGTCATTTTCTTATTATGGTTAGTAGTTTGCTTATTGCTTATTTTTGAACTAGTTTTCTTTACATAGGGTTTTACTTTCTTTCTTAGGAACTATCCATCGACCCTTGGCCCAAAAGTACTTAGGTTACCTAGTTTCAATTTACTTAGTAGGGTTTTCTCATTAGATAAGATTTTCTTGAGTAGATTAACCTTAGATAGATGCCTTCCTTAGTTAGAGTATACTCGGAGGGCAATAAGATGGGATCCAAGGATCTCATAGACTACTAGGAGGGTAGCAGAAAAATCCCAAATTGCCAAGAGGGTAAGGGAGAGCAGAAGAGCTCAGAGAAGGGTTCATATCAGCCTGAGGAGTTGATGAAGGAGAAGGATCAAACACACTTTATGATCATTGGATGAATTCGAATATTCCTTCCATACAACCCAGATGAGGCCAACATATGCGTTGCAGAGGGAGCAACAACAGAAGGACAACCAGACATGACTGTCAGAGAGTTGGAGTAGACACTAATGTTTACCCAAGCAGAAGAAGGAGAAGAGAATTCCGAGGAATGGCTCAACATATTCAGCCAGGAAGATGAGAAGACTATAGCATTGAAGCTTGCAGTAGAATAAGAGGAGACAAACATCATAGATTTTGTTGACCTGTATCAAGAATTTGAAGCCCTGGAGAGAAGAGTGATGGTGCAAAGTTTGCACTTCCAACAAGTCAAGTTGGAGACAGATGAAGGGAAATTCCAGGCTGAGGAGTAGCTGGAAGAAGCTGAAGACACACTAGCAGGAGAAATAACAGCAACAACACTGTCAAAAGAGGAAGCTAAGCAACAACTCAGTGATAGGACTGCAGAGTTGGAGTCTGTAGTAGAGTGGACACTTAGTGCCACAAAGGGAGAGATGACAGTCAAGCTGTCAAAGAGAGAAGCTGAGCAAAATCTCAGTGATGATATAGCAGAATGTAAATCTGCAATAGGATGGCAAGTCAAGGCCACAATAGATGAAGAAGGTGACATGGGAGATCATGATGATCTACCAATTTGCAGAGAGAAATTGCAGCAGAGGAGGCTGCATGAACAGAGCCAGCCATTGCAACAACTGGACGAGATGATCGAGCAAATCAGGAAGCTGATGTTGAAGTCAACACAAGAGATTGCCAGCAGGGAGAAGCTGAGCAGAAGCGAGACAACAACAACAACAGAGTAGCGAAAGGAGAAGCAACAACAACAGAGAGATGGAGTAGAGAGACAGCTCCATAAAGTTGTTTGGGATCCAGGAGGAATTCAACAGCCAGAGTGGAGAGCTCACGAGTAGGAGCTCATGAATTTTCATAGCAGAGGAGTATGATGCAGGAGCATCGCTCCTAAGACATCCATGCACTAGCCATCCAACCCACTTAGCGCATTCAAGGAAGAGAGGTGCCAACCCTCTCACATTTTGAATTTGAATGAAAAGAATTTAATGTATGTAAGGCCGTGGAGCCATGCCTTTGAGAAGGCGTTAGGTAGAAGTAGCCTTTAATGGTTGTAAGGCTGAGATCTAGCTCCAATCTAGACTAGACAACCTATTCAATGTAAATTTAATGTAATTGAATGAGAGTTGGTGAGGATGGAGGGAAGAGCTCGAAGAGCCCCCTCATGTAAAAGATGTTAAAATATTATTTTGAAGAGTAGGTAGAAAGAGTTAGAGAAGAGAGAAGAGAGGAGGAGCTGAGACTCTATCAAAGTCTGAGCTCAGGAACACCTTGTAAACAAAGGCTTTTTACATTAATACAAACAACAGTTTTCCCTGCATTGAGATTCTGTGTGCTTATGTGTTTATGAATGTCTTTGTGTGTTCTTTATATGTTGTGAATGTGTGTTAGTATGCATTTGTAGGGATAGATAGGTTCTGCTATCTGTGGGTTCTTTGATTCCAGGGTTGGATATCTTTGAGGATTCATGCCAAGAGGGCGTGACAGAACACTGCGGGTTCTGATAGCCAGTGCTTAGAGAGCACTTCCAGTTCTACGGAATTTGGACAAAGATGTGATAGGAGGGAACAATAGCTGAAATCATTGACTTAAGGAGAGGACCTCAAGGTTGTTGAACACCTTGGAGGCAAGACTGTGTAGAGGAAGACACAGTGGAAGACATAATCACTATGGGATTCTGCAAGAACTTTGTCAAGTGGGCATTGAGTAAATGCATGGGTTGCATTGAGGAGAAAATCTATCAGGAGGGCATTGAGTTAGTGTGCAGACAAAGCACAGGAAAGAGGTCTTTTGAGTTCTGAAATAGAGAAGAGTCCACGAAGGATCTTCACAGGGTTGTTGAATACCCTGCAGACTCAGCAAGAAGTTGCTTGAGCAAGAGAGTACCAGGAGGGCATCAGATTCTCCATCTGAGGGAGAAAGAAAAAGGGTTAATCCCTTAGAGGTCGAAGCTACAGGAAAATATCAGGACATATAGCACCTTCATGTGTGCAGAGACTCTGCAAGGAGTGCATAATTCAAAGAATCCCTTGAGGATTCAAAGAGAGAAGCCAGGAGGAGTAGTGCTTTCATGCACGGAGCCATAACTACAGAAGTCATAGAGGCTAAGGAACTCTTTGGAGAGTTTAGAGTCCTGAAAGCTCAGGAGGGACAATGTCTTCGAGTATGCAGGCGAGACCAAGGGTCGTAGAGCTCGCAGAGGAATTTTTTTTTTGAGGCCTTTGATAATTGGAAAATCTTCCAAGGTTCAGGAAGAAAGCACATGCTCAAGGGAGAACATAGCTGCCATCAGATCAGGCCAAAAGGAAGATCTGGACCATTAAATTTCTATGTTCAGATAGCAGCAAGAGAGCACATAGGAAAGGAGAAGATCTGGACCATCAGATCTTTCTTAGATAGCCGGTAGCTGTCGGATCTGTCGGAAGAAGCGTGAGGTTTAACCCGCACACGGAGAGCAGAGAATTTGGAAAATTCCTGATAGGGTAGAGGAATCAGGATTTCAGACTTCGGAAGCTCAGAGGTTCAGAGGACAATGAAGATTTGATGCACTAGGAGTCACAGAATTTTGAAACGCAAATTCCCGAAAGAGGAGAAGGAGCATTGCCGGGTCACGAAGGCAAGGACCAAAATTCGGCATACTAGATATCGGGATTTCAGAAATCCTGAGGACATAGGATTCGAGCTCTTAGGGAGGAAAACCCCAAAAGGATCAAGGTCTTTGATTGAAGATCATATCATAGCTGTTGATCTCCGTCAGGAGTGAAAGGCGTATCGTTACTTCGGTATTTCAGATACTGGGAGTGCGAAAGAGCAGGGGCAGATGAAACCTTGCATCGGGAAAACCCGAAAGACAAAAACCCAAAGTCACTAAAGAATAGTACAGGACACAGAAGGTGGGTATATTCATTGGTCATTTCAGAGTTCAGAACTTTGGGATTCCCGAGGATGAGAGAACCAAGCATTTCAGCATTGGGAACCTTGAAATCGTGAAAGGAGACAGGAAGCTGGGACAGGGATTTTCGGCATTCTAGAAAGTAGCTTTTCGGAAGTCCTGAGGACAAGAAGCTGAGTGATTTGCATTGATGAACCCCGAAGAAGACTACAGTCATATGAAGGAGAGGTCATATGGACTAAGTGTATAGCCCAGGGGGGCTAACCACGACTAAAGCCATTTCGAAAAATCGATGTTTCGGAGGTTGAAAAATCGAAGAGTCAAGGACTCTTGATATCGGGACACAGGGGATCCCAAAATCCAAAATTCACGGTCGTGTGTATAGAGACTATGAGGGAAGTTGAAGGACTTGTGGATCGAAGAAAATTAAGGTTCCGATAGGGATCCGAAAGAGCCACTTTAGCTTAGGGAATAATTGAAACGATCGTGTGAGTGGATCTCGACCAAAGGGCTGGGGGGGGTCTGCATCATATACCAAGAAGAGACTCTTGTATGCAAATGGAAGAAGGTTTTGTATGGATTTAAACAACTTGGTGCAGAGCCTCCAATGCACAACAAAAGCATGGAGAAAAACCTTTTATAACAAATATACTATATCAGAATGGTTATTCAGAACTCAAGGATGATGGATTGCCAATCCATGACAATGCTCTCATGATGACAGAAGAAGTACCACTTGAATATGTTCCAAGTTTGACCCTTGCCATGATGTTATGAGCTAGCAGGAAACAAAAGAGATGAATTCAACTATGATGATCAAAGATATATGAAGCCTTCAGAAAACTGGTGTTCCAAAAAGACTGAAGTACATTGATATCAAGCATTGCATTCTTTGTGATGAAGTCCAAAAAACAGAAGTGGTTGTCCAATATATATATTCATAGATGAGCATATAAGTAGACATTTTGGCAAAACCTATGTTCAAGATGAAAGAGTTTGTGTACTCAAGCTAGAGCTTGTGGAGACAAATTCCTGATTGAAAGAGGAAGAGATGACTCCCAGGTTGGGAGAGATCACTGATGTGTTATTGATTTATGGAAAATCATTTTTCATTTCGAAAAATGGTCTAGGATGAGTAGTTCCTTTCCAGTTCAGAAAGTGGTTTGAGATTTCTTACGAACATGCATTTTCCAATTCGGAAAATGGTCCAGATCGAACAGTTATTTTCGTAATGAAAATGGTTCGATGGATTGTTGATGTACCATAGATAGCGATTCCCCTTGTGGTTAACATAGGGAATGGTATAGGAAAGTCTCTCTTCTTGACGATCACTCTTAGTAGTGGTCAAGAAGACTGGTCCACCTCACTGGACAATCATTCTTTCGAAGCTCACAATTGTGAGCAGTTTCGAAGAATGGTCCATTTTGGAGGTTGGTGTAGGACAATCATTTCCTTAGGAAATGGTCTAGATAGTCATTCTCTAGGGAAGATTCATTTTCTCCAGGTTGAACTTTTTTTAGTACCAGAGGAATGGCCTAGATAGGTGAATGGTTTAGTTTCAACAATCAGGGACATGCTTTCTTTAGGGCAGATTCATTCTCTCCAGGTTGCACTGTGTTTAGTGTGGAGGAATGGTCTAGATAGGTGATTGGTCCAGGCTCAGAAATCAGGACAATTATTCTTCCTTTCTTGAGAAGAATAGTTCATATAACTCATCGTTGATGTTTTACTTTCTTAGGGAAGATGCTCTTACAGATGTGAGTGGAAGAATGGCTAAGATGATTCAATTTATATATCATAAAAATGTTTTCTGTGCAGGTTGATGATATGATTTTTATAGATACTATATGTCTCCGGACAGTATATGTACACTACTGTAGTGGATGTGTTCCACTGATTATGACTATATGTCACTGATCAAGTATTTGTGTGCTACTTGGTGTGGCAGTGTACCACTGGATTGTTGCTGTGTGCTACTATGGATAGACACAATTGTGTTCTACTGAATGACATTGTTCTGATCACCTTGAAGACTATCAGTAGTGTTGGAAATGATTATCAACTAGATGGATGATCAATGGACAAAGATTTCCCAGGTGAAAAATGGTTTAGAACATTTATTCTTCTAGGACATATGTTTGGATTAGAAGAATGGCTCTTGTGTAACTATGTGGAGTGAGTGACTTATCCAACGTCATGTCTGATTACTCAGATGGAGTATGGATTCGAGAGAGGATGCAACTGATGAAACTGATAGTGATGATGGTGCTCATGATCTAGTCATGAGATAGTCTACACGACTATGTTGATGCTATCGAGTAAATGGTATGTTTGTGCTCAAGACCATTACTTTCAAATACCTCTCTATTTAGGAGGGAGTGTTGATATTATGGTAGTTACGGGAGGTATTTACCTTCATGTGTAAATCTGACGAGAATAGAATATTCTAAGAATCAAGAAGAAACCCTAAATGAGTTGGCTAATAGCCCTAGAAGACAAGTCGACTCAAGAGGATAATTTGTATTAGGTTATTATCCTCCAAGAGAAGAAGTCGGCTAAAGAAAATATTATATACTAAGTAAATAGGCACCCAGAATGAGAAGTCGGCCCAGGCAGTTTGCCAGTTTTAGTATAAATACAAGAGGCCAATCTTCATTCTGGCAGGCATTATCAGAACTACAGAAGCAACACTTGTGCGCACTGCAGTTGGCCAGTTTGTGCACAAGTTTGGAGGAGAGTTGTCGTTGCAGCTGCTGCAGCTAGCAGATTTTGGTTTTGGCCTGGACTCTCTCTTGGTTATGGTTTGGACTCTCTGATAAGCTCTTGTTACTCCTATTTGGTACACTATCCTTGGAGAGAGATGCGCTATCGTGTTTGGCTATCTAGCCTAGGGTTTGCTTCTAGAATGATTCTCTATCAAGGTTATGGTGCTCGGGGGTGGCTTGGGCCTATGGTTGGGTGAAAATAGTGATATTGTCTATGGTTAAACGAGCACATCCATTATATTCTAACAAAAGCAACAAATAACAACCTAGTGAAGAAGCACTAAAAGGCCCAACTGCAGCTGTAGGACCTTAACCCTGGAAAGTTGAATAAAAAAACAATAAGCAACATCTAGCGAACCAAGGAGCAAGCACCAACCAACCGACCAAGAATGTCGGTGAAGAACAATATTGGCCAAATTCATTGTACACAAGATTGTATCAAACAATTCGGAGGGAAATGTATTGTAAGACATCTGTTAACCAAACATTTAAGGCTGTGAGACCTGTCAGGTAAACATTTAAGGTTGTGAGGACCATCCAAAGGCCCACCACTGTGCAAGAAATTAATAAAGGTGTAGTTTTCATGGTTGGTATTTTTCAATACTGGGAGCGATCAAAATCCTCTTGTAGTCCATCTTTGTATGTGATTACTATGACCAAAGAAGCAGGACTGTAATGTTGTCTTCATCTCGTTCCTAATTGCCAATGTTAGACACATAACCTACCACCATCACAACCACATTGACATATAGGAAAAGGAAATTTTATTTTCTCCTCACATACAAAGATGTTTTGCAAGAGGATTTCGACTCAGGCATTCCAAGTAGTCAAATATCTCACCTGCAAACTGCAAATAAAAAAGGAAGCTAAACATGACACTGAAACCCACCAACCAATGGGGAATGACATAAGGCCAATTCTAATCGCGGTTGTAGAATCCCAAGCGTGCAAACTGCAACAAGACCAACATGAAAACAAGAGCAACAACAACAGGAAAACAAGAAATCAGTGAACAAGCAAGGAGAAAACATGAACCAGTGAACCAATAATGTCACTGAAGAACAATATTTCCCATATTCATTGCAGAGAACATTGCATATATATAAAAAAAAATGGAGGAAAATGTATTGTAACAGGCATGTTAAGTAAACATTTAAGGCTGTGCGACCTATTAGGTAAAAATTTAAGTCTGTTAGGAATGCTCTGTAAAAATTTAAGAAACAATACAGTGTGGCATGTCTGTTATGTACGAAAATACATTTATTATATTATCTTATAACAATAAAAAAAATTAGTAACAATATTTCAAACAATAGAGGCTATGTAAAAAAAAATGATTCAAAGGAAAAACTAATATGAAGTCAACTAATAAAAAAATGACTCTCTATCTTCAAAACTTTAGATATCCAAACATTTCAAGAAAAAAATAAAAATTCAGAAAGATCGTATATGATCAAAAACTTTGGATATGATAACATATAAAACATTGGGAATAGTGAAGTAGGAAATAGGACCTCCAATCTGTTATCCAATCAGGTCATGACATATATGATATTTTTTATTACATAAAATCAATGTTTTTAGTTCCCTAGTTCCAACAATAGATATTATGCAAATATTTTTAGTCAAACGGTAAACTAATATGAAGTCAACAAATTATTGATCGCTATATTCCCTCTATGCCTTCGACAGGGACTAATAAAGGAGACACTTAAAATTAAAAGGTGAGGATATTCTTAAATCAAAAGCAAGGTGTTAATATTTATAAAGGGAAAAATATTGAAAGTTTATTAAGTTATATGAAGTTTATAAAGTTCAAAAAGAAGTTAAAGTGGAACCAAGGCATTAATATCTTATCAAAAGTGAAAAAAATATTTATATAAATTATAAAAAGTAAAAGTATATATATATATATATATATATATATATATATAATAATAATAAAGAGATATTTAAAAAAGGTTTTTAATCAAAGTCAAAGTTATAAAAAGGACAATTCAAAAATGACAAAAGAAAGATTTACTTACGTAGGTTGTCCAATAGTATGCTACAGTTTTTCTACATTAAAATGGAGTATGCAAGGAAGAGAGGTTAACATCATTGTCAACTTGGACTATAATGAAAGTTACATTAGTATTGATTTGGCAAATCAATTATTAATTCCAGAACCGAATATAATTGAAAAGAAAGATATTTTTCAAATTAAGGAGTTACAAGTGAAAATTGACAAATATAAATATATATCTCAATTCTATGTCACAACTATGCATAAAGAAGAAATCGACATCATTATGGGGCTACCCTGGTTTAAAAGCCTAAGTATCTTTATCTTAAACATAGAAAAAAGGTTTGTGACATTCCCCTATAAGGAGAAGATGATAACATTACAAGACACCACATCAGAGTTAGAGTCCGTAACACCAAAAGACTTTAACGATATCTCAGAAGTGATACTTCAAGAAAATAAAAAGCAATGCAAAGGATGGAAAAATAATTTGGTGAAGTTATCAAGGATAAAAACAAAGAAATTTATCGTTTAAAAGAACAAAGTAAAAAACTACTTACATAGATCAAGAAGTCAAAGGTTCGAAAACAATGTGTTCAGATGTTGAAACAAGAGAATCAAGATCTCAAGAAGAACCTATCAGAAAAAAATAAAGAAAATTTTCATTTGAAAAATCTCAATCATGAGCTACTAGAACAAATCAGAAAATTGAAAGAAGAGAAACTTGAAAATCCAGACATTAAAGCTCAAGAAGATGCCAATCCAATTGAAGAAAAAACATATAGAGATGTTGGATTACAAACGATGGAAGATCTAGGTAAACTTACTAATCAAAATTCATCCATTAACAAGGCAACATCACCACATGAAGAAAATCATATATCAAAGTCAAAAGAAGAAAATGATACAAGTATGATAAGTGGAAATCATGTTATGAGAACTCCCTCTCGACATTCAAATCATAAGAGTAAATATATTAACTGGTTATAATATCAATATTATCCAAAACGAGAACCCTATAGACACCCAGTTTCATAGAAGATCGAACTAGGGTGGGAAGACTCGTTCACAATTCGACAGTTCTGATCAACTCTTCGCCACTCATATCGTTTGGTATCATCAATTTTAACAACACCGAAAACAAAGAGTCATGTGAAGACATTGCAAGCCAAAATGAAGAAGTAAACCTCTCCATAAACATGCTTTGAGGACAAAGCATTTCTAAGGGGAAGGCAATGTAACAAACATAAATATATATAATATGTAAATATAAATAACTAATAGGTAATAATTAATTATGAAGAGACATGACAAATGAAAGGTCATGTCTCTTATGAAAGGGCACCCCTGTGTGGGTATATATACAAGACCTCATCCTCATTGTAGCTCATCTCATTATATCTCATTCATATCATATTCTTATACATTATTATTAATATATTTACTATCTTTAAATGGATTATTGCGTACTGTCCTATTTATATTGGATATTTACATAGTGAACCAGGTTGGTTCACCACATATTATTTATAAGAATGATCCTTATTGATGGTTGATTCAAGTGTTTATTTATAGTTTTTTCAATAAAGCATATGATAATGGAAAACTCGATTTATGATTTTCTAGTGCATTTGAGCATTTACCATGATTTACTTGAATATATTAAAAAAGAAAGAAAGAAATTGTCTCCTCTCAGGCGAGGCAACACCTGGAGACCATTCGAGCAAAGACACGCCACATTTTATTAAATCAATTGAGGATTACATTATATAGTAGATATTTGGTTTAGATGGTCGGAACCATTAGACGGTTGGAACCATTATTCGGTTTAGAGGAGTACATTAAATCACAACTAATATCCATTATTTATAAGTCTCCCCTTTAATGGAGAAAGGATTGACATCCACACCTAACATCTCCCTAAACAGTTCAGATTTTATCTTCCCAAGAGGCTTAGTGAAAACATCAACAACATTTTCACTAGTATTACAATACATTAAAGCAATGTCATTAGACTGCATCTTTTCTCGAACAAAATGAAACTGAGTATCAACATGCTTTGTCCTTGAATGGTAAACTAGATTATTTTGCAACTTGATTGATATCTGGTTATCACATTTGATTATCGTATATTTCCTTTGTTCTTCTCAAACATCTTGAAGTAGTCTTATAAACCAAACAACTTCACAAGTTGCTGCACACAATGCTTTATATTCTACCTCAGCGGATGACAAAGATATAGTAGGTTGCTTCTTACTGCTCCATGAAACAATCCCAGATCCAATGCCAAAGGAATAACCTGTAGTAGATCTCTAATCATTCGGATAGCCAACCTAGTTTGAATCTGAGTAACCTGTCAGCTCAACATCAAATGAATCCGTATATTTAATACCATAATCAATTGTGCCTTTGAGATACCTGAGTACCCCTTTCGTTGCATTCCAATTGTTTTCTATAGGTTTTTCCATAAACTGACTTAACACAATAAAAAAATATGCTATGTCAGGTCTAGTTGTAGTGAGATAGTTCAAGCTTCCCACCATCTTTATATACACTATACCATTTACCTCCTTCGAACCATCATCACAGTAAAGTTTCATGTTCTGTTGCATTGGAACATAATAAACTTTACAATGATCCATTTTAAACTTCTTAAGTACTTCTCTGACATATTTACCTTGAGACACAAAGGTTTGACCAACATTTCTCCAAACTTCAAGACCTAGGCAGTAATGTAACTCACCAAGATCTTTCATTTCAAATACCTGTGACATATGCTTCTTAATTCCACTAATAATTTTTTTTTGAATTTCCTATAATAATTAAATCATCAACATATAAGGAAATCAATACAACATGTCCCTTTTCATCAAACTTGGTATACAGATTTGGATCACTTTTGCTCCTCATAAAACCCTGCTGAAGAAAGAATGAATCTATATTCTCATACCATGACCTAGGTGCCTATTTCAGTCCATACAATTCTTTCTTTAATTTACACACTAAATGATCTTGACCAATTTTCACAAACCCCTTTGGTTGAGTAAGGTAAAGCTCCTCCTTGAACTCACCATTCAGAAAAAATGTATTTTACATCTAATTGGTGAAGCTTCCAATGGTACTTTGTGGCTAATGCAATTAACAATATTATAGTATTTAATTTAGCTATTGGTGCAAATGTTTCTTCATAATCAATGCCCTCCTTCTGTGAATACCCTTTTTCCACCAATCTGGATTTATATTTATCTATACTACCATCTGCTTTGAATTTAGGTTTTTATATCCATTTACATCCTATGGGATTTTTATCTTTAGGCAATTCAGTCAATTCCCAAGTTTTGTTTTTCATTATAGAGTCATATTCTTCCTCCATTACTTTTCTCCACTCTTCATGTTCATTAACTTCATTACAACTCATGGGTTCTATGAAATTTGAAATCTTACTCATCAGGGCATAGTCTTTATACTTTTCAGGTGGACAAACCTGTCATGAATATCTTCTCAATTGGCTAGTGACTTCTTCTCCATTCTGTGAAGATTCTTCTTCACTGCTGGATGTATCCATGTCACTGGGTGATATTTCCTACTGGTGCTTCTCTTATTTGACCTCTTCATCTTCAGGAAGTACATGCCATCCTTCATGATTGTTGTCTTCATTATTTCCTTCTATTTGCCTATGGAAAATTACATCTCTACTCACAAACACTTTGTGAGTAGATGGATCAAACAATTTATATGCTTTAAATTCTGAACAGTACCCTATAAAATACATTTGATAGCTTTAGCATCAAGCTTCTTCCTGTTCTCCTTTGGAATATGTGAAAAAACATTACACCCAAATATCCTCAAATTATTAACTGCCGGTTTAGAATCATACAAGGCTTCAAAAGGTGTTTTATGATCAAGACACCTTATTGAAATTATATTATTTAAATAAACAATAGTGCTAATGGCCTCATCCCAGAAATCATTTGAGAGATTCTTACCTTTCATCATACTTCATGCACACTCCACCAGAGTTCTGTTTTTCCTTTTTACAACTTCGTTCTGCTGTGGAGTGTGGGGTACTGTAAATTGTTGTACTATTCCATGATCTTTGCAATACTTGATGAAGTTCCCTAATCTATACTCTCCCCCTTGATTTTAGTGGAGGATTTTAATGGTCTTTCCTGTTTGCTTCTCCACCATGTTTTTAAATTCCTTGAAGTATTCCAAAACATCACTATTTTTTGTAAGGAAATAAACCCATTTGTATCTTGTGCAGTCATCAATAAATAACAAAAAATAATAAGAACCACCTAAGGACCTTTTCTGCATTGGTCCACAAACATAAGTATGTATAAGTTCTAATGCATCTTTCTTTCTTCTATAAGAATTAGAGGGGAATTCATCTCTATGCATCTTTCCTAATGCACAACCTTCACAAGAAACACACCCATTCTTCAACACAGGGATTCCTTCAACCATACTTTGTTTTTGTAATAACAAAAAATCATGATAATTAATGTGACCATACCTTTGGTGCCAAAGAGGTTTTGTAGGCATAGTTACATAAGTCAATGCTTGATGATTCTTGCTAGTAACATCAATTTTGTATAGACCTCCAACTCTGACTCCTGAGGCAACAGTTCTGTAATGATCATGCAAGTCCTTCACTATACAATGTGTCTTGAAGAATTCAACATTCAAATTATGACTTGTAATTGTAGACACATAAATAAAGTTTTTATTTATCCCAGGGACATACACAACATTGCAAATGTGTTTGACAGTACCATTCAAAAGTGTTACTGGAATATCTCCATATCCCTTGATTTGATAGGAACGATCATCTCCAAGATAAATATGGGCACAATGCATAAGTGGTGTTTAGTGTGCTACATTCAACATGCTCTGCGTGATGAACACGAGACACCAGTTTGCACCTTCCACTAAGTTACAAGATTATGGAACATCGCAGAGAGTAATTGGAATGCACTAAGAAGGAGGAATATTAATGGAAATTTTGGCAGTCGGACATAAAGTCATAATTTTTTTGTTTGAAGGAAAATCTTGCGACAGTGAGGATACCATCAACTCCACTATCCCATGTGGATAGTTGGAGGATATGTATCAAGCCAATTGTCCCATGTGAAAAGCTCCCACAATTTCCTGTCAGATTCAACGATATTTATTCTGGACGATTCTGCAACTACATTTTAGGTGGATCCAAATGAAAAAATTAGAAAAATACAAAGTAAATGATACAATAATAAATTCTACATCGTATTGTATTTGTCAGTATGGTTCACGTCGTTTTCTATAAAAATCATTGTGCATAGTGTAGCATTAATTGTAATGGATATCGACACTACAATGACATCACATAGATATCATCAGACAGGTGTAGGTTTCTTTTTGGTCGCAGAAATGACCATAGCACATTGTTTTGACTTTTGAGTAATTTCAGAAATATGCAACTGCAAACCTCTTTGTAGATTGTGTGGGAATTGATTTCCTAGAGATCTCTCCTTTTCCACTTGGGGAACCTTCACTTCCGGCTCATTCAACTCAATCATTGGATTTCGCTTCTACTCAATGGATATTCTCTTGATACTCATAGATCCTTGGGCATATCCTCTCTTTCCTTCTCCATCGATCTTACCCTATGCCTGATTCAGTCCTGCAACAACAACTACAAGATCAACAGGGTGTCGGGGCCCTCTGCTAAGCTTCTCCACATGGTGCTCCTAGTTCTTGCAATGCCCAGACACATGCACGCTACCCCCTTCCTGGGGAGGGGTGGTAGTGGAGGTAGAGTGATTGGCACCCATTCTTATCCTGTCGTCATCATTCAGGAAGGCTATGATCATTTGATACCACTCTCCATTCGAAAAATGCTGGATGACTGGGAGGAGGAAATGACCAATTACCATCTTGCAACCCAGCACACCCAAACGCACTGAAGAAGATATTGGATAGTAAAAAATCTTCTGTCTTACTCCCTTCTTAGTCTTCCTGGTGTGTTCATTCAGATTCCCTTTGATTCACCTCGTTCTCCTAGAAGCCACTCTCCATCCTCAGATGGCCATCACAACAACCTGAAACCTTCATATATCAATTGTAGAAAGACAACAAAGGGTCAACAAGTCAGGTAGGCTACATAAGTGAGTGAAGCCCATAATCCCCCCCCCCATTGAGAAAGTCCAACACAATGATTTTCCTCCCTCGTCCTCCTTCACCAAATGTATGTACGAGACTTCCCACCAAGGAAGCACAATCTAGCTCCACTAGTTCCTCCATTGAAAATGACTTTGTTGGGTGCCTAGTGGTTGCAGAAACCCCCCCTGAAGGTCTTCCTCCTTAATTCTCTTTCTCTTGTCTATTTCCAGGTTTCTTAGATTTTGTTTAGTTCCAATTTTTGCTTATGACAGGTCAAACAATGCTAAGAGTTGTAGTTTCTTTTTGAGATCTTGGTTTCCTTCTATGAAAGGCATGCTTTTCCAAGTTTTGATTATTTGGTTTCCCAGTAAGGGCAGGCTTAGTGTTTATAACTTTAAGTCTTTCTCTCTAGATGTCTCTTTTTTAGTTCACCACAGATCTCTTGATTGTACTATTATTGTATTTTTAATGGAATAGCTCAGGAATTTACAAAAAATAAAAATAAAGTAGACTTAATATATTGAGCTAGTAATAATTACTATAGTTTGGTATATAATTACTTTTTTAATATATTACAAAAAATTAAATATTTTAATATATTTTATAATATTAATATATTATTAAATATATTAAAATATTAAAAAAAATATTGGTTTGAATTTGTTTTATTTAGATTTTTTCTATCTTTAATTAATACATCACACAAATAATATAGTGGTTATGGAGACAATAATATATTATAAAATATATTAATATATTTTAATATTTTAATATTAATGTATTAAATCAATATAGATCATTTTAAGAGTGGATCTATCGTGTCTATAAAAATCAAAATCTCTTTAGGTACAAACCTTTTTTAAAGTGTAAAACTTGAGAAAAAGTTAAATGTTTGCACTTAACACTTAAGATGAATTTATACTTATATATAACATAAGAGAATAAATTAATTTAATAATAAACAAAGTTAATTTTAAGTAATTTTTTTAAGTTGAATGTGATCAAAATTTAAAATGGATAAATAGTCATACTTTTATTTTTTTTAATCTTTGATTTTAATAAAAGAATATTACTCTCAAATTATATATATATATATATATATATATGTGTGTGTGTGTGTGTGTGTGTGTGTGTGTGTGTGGAGATAAAGGTTCATGTTTTTTTAAATCTTGTTTTCATATATATATAAAAGAAAAGAAGAAAGAAAGGAGATAATTGTTCATGCTTTTATTTTCTAATAAGTGATTTTAATAAAAAAATATTTCTTTTTAATTATATATATGAGAAAGAAAATAAAAGTATTTAACAACTTGTGAGTATATATATGTGTTTTTTCTTTGAAGGTTACGGGTTCAAATTTAGAGGAGGTCTCTTGTTCCAAAAAAAAGAAGTCTCATATATCAATTGAATGTTTAGCTTAGTCATGACCTTAAAAATAAATTATTATTATCTCTATATAAAAAAAGGATATAAAAATTCATGAACAAATTTTCTATATTAAAAAGAGATGAATAGTTAGTTATAAAGAGTAAAATAATAAACATTTACATCATTTTTTTTAAGACTATTATTTTATTTAATATATTATTTTTTTATGATAATTTTTTATTTAATATATTATTTTTTTACAATTATTTTGTTTTTACATATTTTTTTATGACTATTATTTTATTTAATATATTATTTTTTATGACCATTTTATATTTAATTTTTATGATTATTATTTTATTTAATATATTGTTTTTTGACAATTATTTTGTTTAAATAAACTAAATTTAGTAAGCATTTTTAATATTTACAAAGTTTTTAATGTGAATCTTCTTTAAACATTTTTACTATTTTCTTCTATTAAATACAAAATAGTTCACATAGATTATTATTGAAGAAAAGAAGAAAGATAAC
The DNA here is from genome assembly GCA_009831015.1 of Picea engelmannii. Lineage (NCBI taxonomy): Eukaryota > Viridiplantae > Streptophyta > Pinopsida > Pinales > Pinaceae > Picea > Picea engelmannii. Next base: position 1,099,153 of record ML776682.1, on the reverse strand, counting down.
ACTATTGTATTGTGCTAATATGATTTGATACCATTATCACATAAATCTTTGAAGAAAATATGAGAGATAACACTATCATGCATGATATTAGTTGATACCATTATCTAAGTACTACTAAAGATGGTTTGTTACCATTATCTAACTACTAATAAAGAATAAAGATTGTTTGAAACTGTCCTTTTCTTCATCCATAAATATCCTTATTGATGGTTGATGGTTAATTCGAGTCTTAATTTATGGTTGTTTTAAGAAAACATATGATAATGAAAAACTTTGAGTTATTATTTTTGATGCAGGAGCATCTTGTCTCTAAAAATAATTTTGTTTGGTTAGATCAAGGGGGTCTTGAATTATTTGTATTTTTCTATGTTTTATTTGAATTTTAGAAGAATTTCATAGGATAGGGTTGTTGGGTTGAAATTATTGAATGTAATTGAATTTGTCTTACTAAGTAGATCTTGATAGAGTTGTGAGAGTTAGAGAGATATTAGGGGTAAGTTAGAGATATTAGGAGGGCTTTGTGAATCTTAGAAGATCCTGGAGATTAATTTAGGAATGATTGTTATGGTATGAACAAATTCTAGTTTAGAGGTCTTTGTGTATTACAATTGTAATCCTACGGGCATGAGCGGTGGCCAATCGAATGAAGAATCATGCCAGAGAGGGAGATGTGAAAAGGCCATTAAGAGGTGTTATGCAATTTGTATGTACATTCTTGTCTGATTGAGTAATGATATCACTCTATTTCGAGTGTTATATGGAATTTTTGGTTGAAGACCTTCGTAAATTGTGTGTTAATTATTTTCAAGAGTGAGTGTATAGGTTTTAATCTCTGAACAATGAGAACTCCCTCTTAGAGTGTTTGGTGTAGGTCGGATTGAAATCAACCATCGATCATCGGAGAGATCGATATCCCAATTGTGATTATGGACTAGTTGAGTTCATAAATTGGATCAGTGGAAGTCAAAATGAGAAGAGACCGAGTCTTGTTCTGTGTGTAGGTTGAAACTGGGCTTAACCTTTGTATAAAGGTGTGAAGGAACAACAATCATCGGATCAAGATTTGCAGTCGATCGTGACCATCGATTATGAGACCAAAATTCCAATTCACATGTTAAGAATGGATGGCCATGATTAGATCCATGATATAGATCTACCCAAATCTATGACTAGAGTTCATTTTGGGTTTGGAGTCCGAAGAGACATTGTCAAGGATTTCAGAGTAAAGCTATCGGAGTAAAAATTAAAGAATACTTCATGAAGGGAGGTCCAATCAAAAATGATGATTGGTAGGAGAAGCGTAGAGATCAATTGATAAGATCTACTCAGAGTGAGTTAGATCTATGATCCTCAAGAAGACACATGGTGACGTGTGATTGGTATTTTCTATCGGAGCGATAGAATGTCATAACACCCAACAAAGAAGAGATTCGACCAACGATGAAGATTGGTTTAGAATAGCTCAGATCAAGGGATCATAAGAGAACATGTGGCGACACCCCATTGAATGTTAGAGTGGGGTTATCATATTTCAACAGTTGAAACAAATATGATAGAAGGACAACAATGAATGATGGAGATCCGTTCGAGATGATACAACTGATTGGTGTTCAGAGTAGTAACATTGGAGTCCAACAAGAAGAGGAAGTCCAACAAGGTGACATCGATAGATGGTGCAGATCTATTCAGAGTCACATAGATCAGTGTCTTAGGATGAGACACATGTCAGGTCACCAAAGTGACACGTGATAACTGACAGAGCCCAGATGTGGCATCAGTGAATGAGGAGTGGACACGTGGCAATGACAAGGATGAATGAGCAGGAGACACGTAGTAGTCAAAACTGATGAGTAAGAGGTTGACATGTGGCATCCATGTGTGAGTATGTGGCATCAGAGGAGCACATCGGAAGCATAGAAGGTGACTATTAGATCTCATGATGGATCAATGGTAGAGAGCGTTTGTTACAAACCAAATTCCCACACTACCAAATGTGGATTTATCACACTTTAGTGAGGGATCATTTGGCATAATCCCTAGAGATGTTAGGAAAGAAATTTCATATGAAGGTCAAAATATTATGTGCACATGTATTATTCATTATTATTCATAAAAAGGAAATTAATTTAGTGTGAGAATCCACCTCACATTTTGTTTCCTAATCTCAAGGAGAAGTTAACAATCTCATGGATGGTTGAGAGATTTTCTCAAACCAATATCCTAATTTGATGGATCTTGAGAGATATTTCCTCCCTAAAATCCTTGAGAGATATTTTCTCCCTAAAAATCTTGGAGATCCGAATTTAGTGGATCTAGTGAGTGATATTCTCCATGTTGGTTAAGCCTCCAAATCCTATATAATGATGGCATTCCAAGGTGAAAGGGGAAATTTTTAGATGTCAAAACTTTGATCTCGAGGGAAGGAATCCATAAGAGTATCATCATTTTGATCTCAATACTTTCATGCAAGGACTGGACGAGGAGAGATTGGAGAATATTGTTGTGACATCGACGTGATTTGTAAGTGCCTTATTTTGGATTTCCATTAATATATCAACTTGGCCTATTCCTTTCATTATGTTGTTCATTGTAATGTATATGCTTCAGTCAAATCGAGTACATATATATTTGTTTTATCTAATCACATAGAGTAGGAGAAAATATTTCTTTGTTGTTCATCGTAGGTCCTGACTCATGCTAAGGAGCTTGGAGATCAATCTTGAATCTTGGAGCAACGAGGACAAACATAGAAACAAGGTATGCCACACTTTTTTTCTTTCTCATTTCGATTGGTTATGAACTAGATATATAAGGAAAGTAGAAACCATTTGTTTACTTATGTATTTATACCAAATAAGGGGTCTTGGTCCAAAGGGGAACTTAACCTGTCTGCAGGGTAAGATTTCTCATAACATCGTTTGATTTTTTGGAGTCCGAGAGGGAGGTGAAAGAATTTTGGATCTAATGTTTCAGAGTGTGGTAGATTGTAGGATTCCGATAGAGGGTCTCTGATACAAAGGATAAGTGGACGTCAAATTCAAACCGTTTTATTTCGATAGATTGACGACAGAAGGTTGAGAGCTGGAGTATTCTTAGGCGCGATAGAGATTGTCCTTTCAATGACAATCAATGGTGGGTTTTGAGAGCCAGGAGGGAGTGTGATAACTGATGGAAGGATAAATCCCCGATAATGTTAAGCACCTGGTTATGGCACTTGGTCATATGATGACATGAGCAGAAGCAAGGGAGTCAATGAGTGGAGGTTTTAGCGCACATTCATAGACCAAGGTTTTATGGAGGAAAAGGTTTTAGTTTGAGTGCTAAAGTTATGTTGCACACAAAAAAGTATTATGAGCTCTGTTAGAAGGAGGTTTTGGGCCCACAAATTTAGATTTTGAGCAGTTCTATCCGAGCTACAACATAAATTTGAATATAAAATTTTGCATACTCTTTGTATAGACCAATATGGTCATGATTTTTGGTATTATAGAGTAATTTTACTTTGATATTGGATGGAGAAATATGTAATTTTGACATTGCATATATAGCAACAAAGAATCTGAGCAGATTCAAAATGGATCATGTACAAAGGGATGCATGAGAAAGTTGTGATAGGGAGTTGTCCATTTAAGTGAAATGAATGTGGAAGACAAGGTCATGAATAGATCTTGCAGGAAATGGTTGATATTTTATAATTAACTCTGGTTATGAGAAATTGTGATTGTAGGTAGAAAATAAGGATATGGTAGAAGCCATTGATATCTAGTAGAGTTGTAAGAGAGGAAGAGAGAGAAAGAAGATATTTTAAGTGAAGAAGTTGTGGTGGAACCTTACAAATGTTGTAAATACTTCCAGCTGAGGATTGGAAGTGAGGAGAACAAGAGGATTTCTCAGAGAAAGTGAGTAAGTGTAGAGCCATAGGAGTAGAGGAGATGGTAAGAGGGTTCTAGAACACATAACCAATGATACCAAGAGGACAAGATCAAGAGGAAGCTTGAGTGATATTATGTAGCAGACGAGGATATTTTCTATAGAGGCTTGATGCAACTCACAATGGACTAGGAGAAGTTCACAAAGAGGAGATGAAGATGAATACCGATGGTCATGTCATAGGTTCAGGAGGAAGCCACAACAAAGGAAAGAAATAGGATGCCAAAGTAGTTGGTAGAAGAATGAGTCAAGATAAATTTGGCAGGGAGTTTAATGAGATAAAGGAAACACTCAACATAATTATGGAGCTGCTACATGATACTGAGGAGAACTAAAGATATGGTTGGAGATTGAAGAGGAAGGTCAGATGGCCTATTCAGATATTGATTGAAAGAAGGAAGAGGAAAAAACTGAAAGCTCATATCAGAGAAGTGGAACTCAAAGAAGTTGAGTGATGTGATACACTTTCACAGAGAATGTGATACACTTTGAAAATGTGATAACCATCCATCATTAATATGAAAATGTGATACACTTCGAACATACCATAAAGAGTGTGACATGCCAGACGTACATAATAACATGTAAGTAGCTCCCCAAAATAAATCCCATCTATATCCTGATGTCAACTTAGAATCTAAAGACGCAACCATTATGGAAAAAAATTCATCGAATGGGAAACACCCATAAAGCAAGTGCACGTGATTGAACCATATCACACAGAGTAAATACCAATAATAAATAAAATGGATAAATTGTTTTCGGTGTTACAAGCATTGAAATTTATGATGGAGATAACAAATTCTGGATGAATGGATTGTATCACTAACCAAATTAGGAGGGAAGAGTGATAAAAAAAATTGATATGATGCACTATAGATTGTTGTTCTGACTTTTGGTACATCATATCCAGTTCTATCTTTTTTCTAGGTTTTCGTACATTCCTAATAAGCCTTTCATAGGGAGAGGATTTGTAGCGCGTGAGGCGATATTTTGAAGATTCATCGATTGTTTCCTCACCCCTTATGTCCTATTCATTTGTACAGTTCACGCTTCCAATGGGTGATCCATAACTAGTCTGTTGCAGAGTATTTAAGACTTCATAGCAAGATGGATGGATCATCCATATACCATTAGCATGCATGAGTTCACACGCTAGATCTGTACGTTATGGATGTGGATGGCATGCAGATGCGGATTATAACTTGGCAGGTTAGGTGTATAACATTCTATGGTTCTCGAGGTAGACAATTGTATTCATGGACTCTGGACATAATATCTTTCTTGGATTATTCCCAAGGTCGGCCATGCATGATCTAGGGCACAATCAAATATCCATCCAATCTCGGCCACCATTATGAGTTAATTAATTCAGCACCAAACTTGGGTCGACGAGCTTCATTCAATGCACCCTTCATTCACCTACTGTTTAACCCTACATCCATCTAACTATTAATGTTTATGCCATTATTATAGTTCTTTGCATTTCAATAGATAAGAGCATCATAAGAACAAGATCACTGAGAAATACACATTCACAAGAGACATAGCATTTATCCTGGGAAACCCTCTAGGGGAAGAAAACCTAGAAAAAACTTCCTTATCATAAATTGCCAATACAATGTCAAGAGATAACTCAAACCAATACAGATAGTCCTCTCCAAAAGATGTGCCACTCTTCTCCCTATCTCTTTTTCCGGTAACAGATCAGAACTTGTCTCTCAAACTAAGCAAGTGAGTTGTGTGTTTGGAGTGAGGCGCTAGCCTCCTATTTATATCAGACTGGCATGTGTGAAAGGTCACAACTTGCAGGGTTGACCTCTCACTCTGGGTGGGTAAACCCACCTTTAATTAATTCTGGGTCTTCCATTATAACTGCTGGGGCCGACTTCTTATTCTGTCCTTTGTAATTATCTGATGACCAATCCACAAAAGGGGATTTGGTCCTTATACAATTACCGACATGATTAATCCTCAATGGGGATTAATCCAATAACAACAATAATAATAATGACATGATTAATCCGCAATGGGGATTTAATCCAATAAGAAAATAATAAGAATGCTCTTCGCAGTTACATTATTTCAACACTCCCCCTTAACAAGAAGGGTATTCTTTATCATCATCAGGCGAGAGAGGTCTGCATCATCAGTGGCATCTGGAGGACAGTATCATCAATATCATCTTGAACCATTGTCTAGCACATTTACGAGTCATCGAAAGTTTTCTTCATCAACAACATCATCATTCTCGAAGGAATGCTAACATCATCTACATCAAATATGTATCAGTAAAAATGATACCTCATCACAGCACTAGGCTGGCACATCATAGTACTACAATAGCTCAATGTCACAGCGGTTAAGCTGGTAGCTAGTCACATCTTGCTTTACGTCTAACTACTAGGTCAGAAGAAAGTAATATCATCATCTTGCTTTACATCTAACAAATAGGTCAGAAGCGAGGAATCACAACATCATGCTTTACGTCTAACAACTAGGTCAAAAGCATGACTCATCTTTCTTTACGTCTAACAATGAGGTCAGAAGAAAGGAACACATCAACATCTCACTTTACGTCTAACAACGAGGTCATAAGTGAAGAATCATCTTGCTTTACGTATAACAACTAGGTCAGAAGCAAGGAATCAGTGGTGTTATGCTTTACGTTTAACAACTAGGTCAAAAGCATAACTCATCTTGCTTTACATCTAACAATGAGGTCAGAAGAAAGGATCACACAACATCATGATTTACGTCTAACAACGAGGTCAGAAGCATGACTCATCTTGCTTTACGTCTAATAGCGAGGTCAGAAGCAAGGATCACACGGCATCATTCTTTACATCTAACAGCGAGATCAGAAGCATGACTCATCTTTCTTTACGTCTAATAGCGAGGTCAGAAGCAAGGATCACATGACGTCATGCTTTATGTCTAACAGTGAGGTCAGAACCATGACTCATCTTGCTTTACGTCTAACAGTGAGGTCAGCAGCAAGGAATACATCTACTCCCCCTTTCAGGGAGGGTCCTTTCGGACAATACAAAGCTTATCTCGAAAGTGTTCAAACTTTACACGAGATAGAGGCTTAGTCAACACATCAACAACCTTTTCATCCGTGCTAATGTACTGGAGCTTCAAGGCTCCTCTCTGTACCATGTCACAGATGAAATGATAGTGGATCTCTATGTGCTTCGACTTGTCATGGAACACAGGATTATCTGTCATTTTAATACATCTTTGATTGTCACATAGAATCACGGTTTCTCTCATCTCCAAATCAAATAGGCCTGTCAGCAACTTTCGAAGCCATATAGCTTCGCAGCTAGTAGAACGTGCGGCAATGTACTCTGCTTCCGCTGTGCTAAGAGAAATACTGGATTTCTTCCTACTCTGCCATGAGAGCATAGCTGATCCCAAACTGAAACATCATCTAGAAGTTCTTTTTCTATCATCAACGCTTCCTTCCCAATCTGCATCAGTATATCCACTCAGTGTGAAGTCATGATATTTATCATAGCTGAGACTATAATCCCTTGTACCTTTAAGGTACCTCATCACATGTTTTGCAGCCACTAAATGAACACATCTGGGATCTACCAGAAATTGACTCAAGGTGTTCACTGCAAAACAAATGTCTGGTCTGGTGTTCGTCAGGTACATCAGCGATCCAATAATCTATCTGTATAGAGTGGCATCTATCAAATCTGATGAAGTATCGACCAACAGCTTCAGTTTTGCTTCCATGGAAGTATTCATGGACTTTCATTCTAGCATGTCGAATCTCTTTAAGATTTCGACCGTGTACTTCCCCTGGTTAAGGAAGATTCTTTCCGGACTCTGCCATACCTCAAGACCTAAGAAGTAATACATTAGGCCAAGGTCTTTCATTTCAAATTCCGTGGAAAGTCTCTGTTTACATGTCATCCACATATAGTATTACTGGTTCATTTTCCATGATCTTGAAGTAGAGATTTGAATCTGCTTTACTCTTGGTAAAGCCCAAGCTCGTCAAAAAAGTGTCTATACGGCCATACCAAGCTCTGGGAGATTTCTTCAATCCATATAAGGCTTTCTTCAATGGAAAGACATGAGACTTCTTGTCTTCAACCTCAAATCCTTGGGGTTTCTCTATATACACTTCCTCTTTGATAACACCATTCAGAAAGGTTGTCTTCACATCCATCTGGTGTAGCTTCCATTTCATCTTGGCAGCAAGAGCTATAATGGTTCTGATCAAAGTGTATCTGGCCACAAGAGCGAATGTCTCTTCATAGTCAATTCCTTCCTTCTGGGAAAAGCCATGAGCGACAAATCTTGCTTTATATTTCTCAATACTTCCATCAGTAGCATGTTTTATCTTATAGAGCCATTTTGATGATACCACATCCTTACTTTTTGGTCTGAGAACTATTTCCCATACATCATTCTTTATTATGGATTGGTATTCCTCTGTCATGGAATATGCCCATTCATTCTTCTTGATGGCCTCTTCAAAACATGTGGGTTCTTGATCAAGTAGATTGCACATCAAAGCCGTGTAACTAGAGAATGGCTTTGGTTTTTTCACCTGTCTCGAGGTTCCTTCTGGAACACCATACTTCTCTCCATCTTGAATAAGCTCTCTTGCCCAAGCAGTGTTTCTTTTATGGGAGAAGGTCATTTGAGGAGTTTCTTGAACTTCTACTATATCATGGTCTTCTAGAAGTTCCTTATCAGGAGAATTTACGACTTCCTTCACTGGTTCTGCAGCTCTAGGAACCTCCCTCATTGATTCTGCAAACCCAAGATTTACAGGTTCCTCTTCATATACTTCTTCAAGCTGGCATCTTCTTGATTTCTTAAGTGATACTTCTTTATCAATGGTCACATCCCTGCTGATCTCAATGTGGTGGTGACCAGGTATGTGGATTCTGAGGGCCTTGGATACCTCACAGTATCCCACAAATATTCCCTTCTTTCTGGAGGGTTCCAGCTTGTTTCTTTTCTCTTTCAGTATATGAATAAACACTGGACAACCAAATATTTTGAGATGGCTTACCTCTAGCTTCTTTCCGGTGAACATCTCTTCTGGTGTCTTGAGCCCAAGTGCACTATGGGGCAATTGGTTCTGCACATAAACAATTGTCATTGCTGCTTCTACCCATAAGCACATAGGAAGATCTTGATCTTCACAGCTTCCAGCATGGTTCTGTTCTTCCGTTCAGCTACACCATTTTGTTGGAGATCTTGATCCCAACATCTTTGCAGATATTCATGAATTCTTTTGAGGTATATTTTCCTCCATTATCTGACCTGAGTATCTTAATCTTTCTTACATAAGGGTTCTCTTATCAGGGATTTGAATTCCTTGATCTTGTTGAATACTTCAAATATATCCAGGTCTTTTATGAGAATAATCATTAATGAATGATACATAGTATACATACCCATTATTGGAGGATGATGGCATTGGGCCACATACATCTGAATGAATGAGT